>PVJS01026829.1:0-26697 GCA_004027185.1 Glis glis | reverse complement strand
TGGTGGCGCACGCTTGTAATCCCAGTACTTTAGGAGGCGGAGACCGGAGGATCCGGGTTCGCAGCCAACCTCAGCGCGCGCGCACCATCGATCGATCAATCCATCAATCTATCTCTCTCTCCTCTCTCCTCTCTCTCTCTCTCTCTCTCTCTCTCTCTCTCTCTCTCTTTCTCTCTCTCGCTCTCTCTCTCTACCTAGCGAGGCCCTCCGCAACTTCGTGAGACCCGGTTTCAAAAATAAAGCATTAAAAAAATAGGGCCGGGGGTGTAGCGCGGAGGTAGAACGCCCCTGCGTTCAATCCCCGGTACCACAAAAAAAAAAAAGAAAAAAAGAATGAATTATATTTCATCAAAATTAAAAACTTAAGTTCTTCATAGTTAAAAACTATCTTCATAGTTACTGCTAAGAAAATGCACTAGGAGAAACTATTTACAAAACACATATAAGTTATATAAACTAGCTAATAATAATTAGACAAAGCAATTTTATAAATGAACAAAATTTGAATAGGTGCTTCTTCAAACATACATAAATGCCCAGTAAGAACTTGGAAAATTGCATATCGTCAGTTATTAAAGAAATTTAAAGTGAAACCCCAGTGAAATACCACTCACCAAAAATAGCTAAAAATAAAATCACTAAGTGTTAATGTTTGGCAATTAGTGACTGGGAAGGAAACAGAACAACTGGATCTCTTCTACACTGCTGGTTTTAATACAGAATAGCACATTTGCTTTGTAAGGCATTTGGCAGTTTCTCAAAAATGACCTGTGTGCTTTACTATGTGAAAAATACCTTTGATTTAATGTACTTACAGATATTTTGGTCTACCTTAAACCTTTCATGCATGTATATTGAGTATCGAGTCCATCTTGGGTATCTTTTACTGAGAGATGTCTGTCAGCAGTCTTGGTTTATTTTGCTTTTAGATCTTGGGTTCTTTACGGTGGCGGGACCGATTTTGGACTGTGGCTGACACAGTAAAAGTGGATGCTTCAGGTCTGGCTTTGCTTGCACTCCATTGGCACTGGGTCTTAAAACATTTGGTCCATCAGATCCCTCAACTCCTGATGAATCATGAAGACAAGTAAGACTCCTATTTAAAATAGTAATACTAAGATCTACAATAAAGATAAGAGGTTTTGGAATTAAAACTGTTTCTTCTTGTTTTAAGTTGGATTGTTTCCTTGGCATATTGGTGAATGTAGTAAAACATAAAATGAAAATGACTTCTCTTTCTACCCAGCATTTCTCCCTTTCCTTATTTCCCTTCTGCACTTTTCTCTTTAAAGATATTATAAGGAGGTCCAGACCATCTCAGAACATATTCAGAATTGTCTGGTTAGCCCAATTGGTGGCTTCACTGGTATAAAGAAGTTGCAGAAGTTCCTGGGACGACCATTTCCTTTCAAGGTACAGCTGGAAGCATGTAGTAAATAAAAAGAATTAAGCACTTTGGAAGTTCTCCTAGCCCTTGGGAACTGGCATTCAGCTAGACTCATTCTTGCTATAAAGCTGAACTCTTATCTGTTGCTTAAATGGTGCTAACAGATTTGTTAAATCTTATCATTTATTCCTGAGACTAAGGCTGGGTAGATCTGTACCTTTATTACTCTACAGTTTCTCTAGAGCACTGTTTTCTGGAAACTTAAAGAAAATATCTCAAATTTCTTTACAGACATATGTAGGGTGCTAAGAAGAATCACATTTCAGCTGTCTGGTATGCTCTCCTGGGTTTTGTTGTTTCAGGACAAGCTGGTGGTGGAGTGTTTCTCACAGTTGAAAGTCCTTAGCAAAGCCCTTGTCATCAGGGAGCGAATGCCTACCCTTGGGGAGAGCGAATGTCAGGAAGATATCAATCGTCTCCAAGTAGTTGCTTCTGAATGGATGTTAAAGAAAAGTCTCCTGCAGGCCTGCGGATTGATCCTCAGAGCTAATGTTCTGGAAGATGTCAACCTAGGTAATATATGGTATTTGGCTGGTTGACAATACTCACAGAGTATTCTCTTCCTTGAGGCCGATAAATTTTCCCCGGTTTTCCCACCTCTGTTTTGATTTAGTATAAATACCATTAAATAAGTGACAGTCATTGGGCTAACCTTTAAATACATTGTTTAATTCTATCACTACAATTGTGCAGGAATTGATATCATTTAACAGATGAGAAGCTCAGGTTAAGCTAATAGGCACTTTGCTGGCTGCTGGGAATCTAGACCCTGGACTCTTGACCCCTTTGCTCTAATACACCATTTCTTTTTGGTCTTAATTGAAGATGAATTGAAGAATATTGTGAGCGCTCGGTGTTTAGAACTAAAAGCCAAAGGATTTTCAGTTGGTGTTTTGGAGAAAAAGCATGGTGAAGCTTCCTCCCCATCCCAGCCAGACTTTACCTCCTTAATCCATCTCACCAGGAGGGTTCAGTTGTGGCCTGCAATGGAGTATTTGGCTGTGCTTTGGCAGTACAAAATGACAGCTGATTTTATGACACATGCTTGTCTGAGGAGGTAAGCCATTCTTTCATTTGTTTTCTTTGAGGGAACTTATTTCCTTGTTAGATTGTTCTTTGTATGCTGTGTGTATAAACAAAGCACAGACTTGAGGAATGGTTCCTGAGGCACAGAGAGGTCACTCGCCACCTTCTTGAAAATGCTTTGCTTATTTGGCTTCACCCCTAAAAGTCACTACATGTCTTTTCAGTAGAGTTGCTTAATTTAAATAAATGCACCATAAGTTTTGTGTATTCCATCTTGCCGTACATTGCACTTTTCTAGTAGCCCATTTCTAGATGGTCCATACCCCTTCCTCTCCCTGTGTATTTTTGGAACAGGTCCAGCAAAAATCAGCAGTCCCAGATAGATGAAGAGATAAGTCATCATGTCATGTTTTGTCTTAAGCACACACCAGTTACTCCTCAACAGCTTCAAGACCTGTGGTATTTGCTGCATCATAAGAAGGTAAAAACCAAAATCAAAAAGGAAAATAAGACTCCTTCATACTGAGTTAATTGGATTTTCTATAGCGGGCTGGTTGCAGAGCATTTTATTTAATATCAAAATTCCATGTTGTAAACCCCAGGCTTATCTGCATGACCTCTTTAGGTAGGAGAGCTTTGTTCTTTTTCAGTAATTAGAAGGGTGTCGCACAGTTCTTATCACAAAGGTACTCCTTTGGTTTCTAGTTAAATAAGGCAAAAATATTTCCTTAAAATTTCCCATTTGCTCAAAAAATATGAGTATTTTTTAGTTTTTAGTTTTTCTACCTCTGAGCTAGATCCCTAGCCCTATTTTATTTTTTATTTTGAAACGGTCTAAGTTGTGGAGGGCCTTATGAGGTTGCTAAGGCTGGCCAGGAACCTGCAATTCTCCTGTCTCAGCCTCCCAAGTACTGAAATTATGCCTGGCTTAGAGTAACTGTTGACTGTGAATACTGTTAAAATATTTTCATTTGTCTGGGCGTGGTGGCGCATGCTTGTAATCCCAGTACTTGGGAGGCTGAGACAGGAGGATTGCAAGTTCGCGGCCAGCCTCAGCTACTTAGTGAGGCCCTCTGCAACTTAGTGAGACTCTGTTTCAAAATAAAGAATAAAAAATAGGGCTGGGGGTTTAGCTCAGAGGTAGAATGTCCCTGGGTTCAATCCCTAGTACCACACAAAAAAATTTTTTTTCATTTGTATAACCTTATATTTTTAAAATAATATTTGTTTCTTTTGGTAATGTTATAATTGTGCAAATTACTTATACCTTCTCATGCAACCTTATAAAAAACAGATCTTATCTTAGTTTTGTAAAATTATAAACAGCGTTTTTTACTTGACCAAGATGATCTAGGCAGCAGAGAATTAGGAAAATTGGTATTAATATTTTAAACCTGTTTAGTTTTAGGTAGATCTTAAAGGAAAGAGACTTGATAACTTGATTTGTGGAATCATTCTCAAATATTCTTTTATCTAATTATTCCTTTATCTCTAGGTGTCTACTGAGGAAATTACTTGTTTGTGGTCCAAGTTATTTGATTCCACATTTATGTCTTTCTGGAGCAGTACAGTAACCACAAATCCAGATTACTGGCTAACATGGAACCCTCTGCCTGGTATGCAGCAGAGGGAGATGCCCAAGTCCCTTTTAGACTCCACATTGAAGGTTTGTTGACATAAAATCATAAAAATGTAGTGGAAAAAACATTTCCCAACAGATGTAACAGTAAATTAATCATTCTGCTCTCCATCTTTGTATTTGTATATGCATATATAAAGTGTGTGTGTGTACATATATATATTTTATTTTATTTTATTTTATTTTATTTTATTTTACTTTGTGTGTATATGTGTGTGTGTGGTACTGGGGATTGAACCCAGGGGGCATTCTACCTCTGAGCTACATCCCCAGCCTTATTTTATTTTATTTTGAAACAGGGTCTCACTAGGTTGATGAGAGTCTCTGTCCTTGCTGAGGCTGTCCTCCAACCTGCGATCATGTCTCAGCCTTCCAAGTACTGGGATTATAGGCGTGCACCACCATGCCCCGCTTTTTTTTTTTTTTTTTTTTTTTTTTTTTTGAGAATGAGGACTTATTGTGTTTCCCAAACTGGTCTTTAATTTGTGAGCTCAATCAGTCCTCCCATCTCAGCCTTCCAAGGAACTGGGAATACAGGTGCATACCACCATGCTCAGCTCACCCATTTTTTAAATGTTAAATATATTTGTAAACAAAAATAACTTCAATATACATCACAGAAATATGTGCATGTCATTCAGTGTACATTATTACATTAATAACTTTTTTATTGGTAAGTGTAGTAGTTAGTTGCTTTTTCCTCCCCCTTTTTAAATTTTTGTGTGTGTGTGTGGTACTAGGAATTGAATCCAGGGGCATTCTACCTCTGAGCTAAACCCCAGCCCTTTTTAATTTTTTGTTTTAAAACAGGGTCTTGCTATGTTGCTGAGGCTCTTCTTAAACCTACAATCCTCCTGTCTCAGCTTCCTACGTACTGGGATTACAGGTGTGTGCCACTATGCCTGGCTTCACCCCTCCCCACCCGTGTGTGTGTGGGGGGGGGGGTTAACTGGGGATTGAACCCAGAGGCATTCTACCTCCAAGCTTCACTCCCAGCCTTTTTTGTTTTTGAAACAGGGTCTCGCTGGGTTGCTGAGAGTCTAGCCACATTGCCGAGGCTGTCCTCAAACCTGTGATCCTACTGTCTCAGCCTCTCAAGTACTAGTATTACAGGCTTGCACCACCATGCCCAGTTCCTCCCCTTCTTTTACAAGCATAGCTGCATTTACTATCCTTGTATAAATTAGCATTTGCCTGAATATTTCTATGGCTCAGTTATTGGGAATAGGATTTAATCCTTGGTTAAAGTGACTGCATACTTACATATATTTATATATGAAACATATTCATATTTATGTGTAAAAATACAGTCTATGGAGGTGGCTTTTGATTTTCACTTTTATAAACCTTCAAGAACCGTAAAGACAGAGTTCCAAAAGCTCAGGACCATAACACAGTTTTGTCCTAATCTATGTAACGACCTGTTTCCCATACCATGTGTTAGCAACATGTCTAATTATTGCCAATCTTACTATTTAAAATTCTCAGCCGGGCCTGGTGGCGCACGCTTGTAATCCCAGTACTTGGGAGGCTGAGATAGGAGGATCACAGGTTCCCGGCCAGCCTCAACTTAGTGAGACCCTCTGCAATTTAGTGAGACCTTGTTTCAAAATAAAGAATAAAAACTAGGGCTGGGGGTATACCTCAGAGGTAGAATGCCCCTGGGTTCAATCCCCAGTACCACACAAAGAAAATCCTCAATTTTTACTTCTTTGATTATTTTTAAGATTTAATGTCTTTTTACATTTATTGATCATTGTTATTCTATGAACGTTTTAGTCATATTCGTTGTCCAGTTTTTTAAAAATATTGGGTTGTTTAGTGTCACTTTATTATTGAAGATCTCTTTATTATGAATATTAATTCTTTACTCAATATGATTGAAAGTATGTTTCTAGTCTTTTGTTGTCTCTCCAGTTTTTCTTACGTGTCACTCAGTTTTATAATGATTTCCAATATGCCAGCCTCTTCTACATTCTGGCTTTGGTGTTAAGCTTTTAAAAAATATCTTCCACACCGCTCCTAGAGTAAAAATTATTTTCCCATCTTTTCTCCTATATTTTGGTTTTACAAGATGCAAATTTTTTACACACACACACACACACACACACACACACACACACAAAGCACTGAGCAATGTATTATCACCTCTCTCTTTTTTTTTCTTTTTTGTGGTACTGGGAATGGAACCCAGGGGCATTCTGTCTCAGAGCCACACTTCCAGTCCTATTTTATTCTTTTATTTTGAAACAGGGTCTCACTAAGTTGCAGAGGCTGATCACGAACCTGCGATCCTCCTATCTCAGCCTCCTAAGTACTGGGAGTATAAGTGTGTGCCACCACACCTGCCTTGACACCATTTTTGACTAATTAATCTTTTCCATTCTCATTTGGACTCTATTTTGTTGCTCTGTCAAAATTGGTGTCTTTATTGTAAAACATCTCTCAAAGCCATTAGTGATAAACCTCATGGGTGTCCAAGAGTTGCATGGGCTGTAATATGTTTTTTATCATACATGTATTTGGCCACCTAACCCTTTGCTCTGGGCAGCTATTTCTGAGACCCAGATTAGTAGTCAAAGGAGTGCAAGTTTTGCAAACCTTGTGTCTGGCTCTTAATCTTCATCTTTTACATCCTTTCCCTGCCTCCAACTTTCATCTTCCTGCCTACTGCAAGAATGGTCTCCCTGATTCCCAGGCATTCAGGTTTTCCATGCATCACTAAGGCACCATTGCTCCTCATTTTCTGGAGAATGGAGTCCACATTCCTTTCTGCTTTTTTGGTTTCATCTCTGACTGATGTTTACCTGTTCCAAGCAATCTGAACCTACTTATTCTCTTCTAGGGTACCCCAAAATAAGCATTTACTGTTTATTGAAATCATTTTAGTTAATTTCTGAAAGTTACTCAGATCTTCTCTTGTCTCTAAGGGCCCTGGCAGTCTCTGTAGAGCCCTGTTTTCCAAGTGCTGCTTTGAAGTCCTGACCAGCAGCTACAGAGCAAGTCCTTGGGATGTTAGTGGCCTCCCCATCCTGTCCTCCTCGAACGTCACCCTGGGAGAATGGGTTGAAAGAGCCCAGCAGCTCCAGGATGTCAGCTCATTGCTTTGGAGCAATATGGCTCTCCCTTCAGTAGCAGAGTTCAGGTATTCCTTGTCTGTAAATCTCCTGAATGTTCTCCAGTGCTTGCAGCAGAGACTCAGCTAGAACTTGCTTCTAAGGGGGCTGGTTTGGATGGATGAAGGTGAAGGTGTTTTCTATGTGGATCAGCATGTTCTCAGTCCAAGTCAAAGGCCACCATGAGCTAGCTAACTCCTCTACTGCAAGCGTATTGTGATCAGGAAGGTGATGCCAAGAAAATCATATAAACAGATTCTGTGAGAATAGAAACTCACCTCTTAAGTATTAAGAGCACGGTCAGCAGTATCACTTCCTGAAAGAATGATGGTGTATGAAAAGGGATCCTGTTTGATGCAGTGAGTCTTTAACTGCTTCCTTGTTGTCCTCACAGACGCACAGATTCCCAGCTCCAGGGGCTAGTGCTGTTCCGGCACCTGATGGGCCTAGCAGAGTTGCTCCCAGAGCCCCGGCAGCAGGAGTACATGCAGAACTGTGAGCAGCTGCTATTGGGGGACAGCCAAGCCTTTCAGCTGGTCGGCCAGACTCTTGGGGACATGGCCAGTCAGGAAGCACTGCCCAAGGAACTGCTCTGCCTCTTGCTCACCTCCCTGCACCACCTTTTTGGGAAAGGGGAGAATAAGAGGAACCTGCCTGAGGCAGCCCAGCGAGGGAGCCTCTGGGTGAACCTTGGCTTGCTGCAGATTCAGACGTGGCTTCCCCAGGCACGCTTTGACCCTGCAGTGAAGAGGGAATATAAGCTCAAGTACGCCAAGGAGGAGGTATGAGAAGCAAGAGTTTGGAGCACAAGCTCATCCCCCAACTCTGATTTGCTTAGGTGTTACTCCCTTACTCCCTTCTGGCTGCTCAGATCATCGAAGGGGTGATTTCTGCTTAAGTTGCCTTTTGACTTCCCATGAGTCAGTTTTAAAGACTGCATTTTCCAAGCCGGGCGTGGTGGCGCACGCTTGTAATCCCAGTACTTGGGAGGCTGAGACAGGAGGATTGCAGGTTCGTGGCCAACCTCAGCTACTTAGTGAGGCCCTCTGCAACTCAGTGATACCTTGTTTCAAAATAAAGAATAAAAAATAGGGCTGGGGGTGTAGCTCAGAGGTAGAATTCCCCTGCGTTCAATCCCCAGAACTGCAAAAAAAAAAAAAAAAAAAAACAAGACTGCATTTTTCTCTTTGAGAATTCCCTTTGTAAGGTGCTGCTGTATCTGCTCATAGGTGCAGTGGGCAGAAGGCAAGTAGGTAGAATACCTGGGGCCGTCTCAGAGAAATGGTGGAATCCCACTGTACTGTACAGACTCTTTACCTGAACTAGGTTTTATATATTTGGATTTGGATTACTTCTTTAGATAGGGTATAGTATCCCTTTACCCTAGGAATTCTGAACTTTTGGTGTTTATTATCTAAAACTCAGAAATTAAGTAGATTCATATAATGTGGTATCCCTTGCTATTTGAACTTCAGCCAAACTCAGGAACTGAATATATTAGGATAGCAATATACTAGTACTGTATTTTGAGGAACGAGTATTATAACAGTTTGGGTGAAGACTAAGTTGCTGTAGAGAGACTCAAAAGTTTAGTGGCATGAATAATATAGTTTCTTTCACATAACAGCTCTGGGGTAAGTGGTCCAGGTCAGAGGAGCAGAGTCATTTGTCACTGGGTAATTTAGGAACCCAGATTCTTTGCATCTTGTTGCTGTGCCCACTCCCAAAACATTGTTCTCTTGTGCATGGTCTTAGCTGGGACATGGCAGACTGTTTTCTCTTTTCCCATTAGTTACACCAGCTGCAGTGTGAGTGGAAGACCCGGAACCTGTCATCCCAGCTACAGACTGGAAGAGACCTGGAAGATAAAGTAATTATCAATTATTCTCATCCTCACATCAGGTAAGGCTGCAAAGTGAATATTTGTGTTGCAGATTATTGACTCTACTTTTAGAAAAGACATCATAAGGCTGACCTTTGTAATATAATTATAGTATTAGTGTAATATAATTATAGTATAGTATAGTATTAGGTGATAATTCCAACTTCATAATAGTCTGGAAACAGATATACTCTAAAAGGGAGAAGACATTCAAGATGTGAGTTCACATAGGACCAAGATGGTGGGAGCCAGAACTACTACTTAACACAGAAGTGTTAAGTGTGATAATGTGTACTTTCTCTGCTACTCTACTCTCAGTCTGTTGCCATAGGAAATATAATATAGTATAATAGGTTCTGAGTTCAAGTCCTTTTTCTGACCTTTGGCTGTGGAAAAAGGGTAGGTCACTTAATGCTATTAAATCTCAGTGTTCATCTCAGCAAAAGGAGAATTATAGTGAGTCATGGTGAGGATTAGATGATATGCATCTGAAGTGCTAATAATGTGTGGCTTCTGTTAAATGCTCTATAGGTGTTATCCATTTTCATTATGATTGTCAGTATTATCTTCATGTTATTTCTTAGCAGCTGATAAGTCTTCATTCCATTTTCCTAATTGAGGGCCCAATCCAGATTACTGCTCTTCTGACAGAATTTGCATATTGTGTTAATTTGCCTTCAGTTTACTTCGCCAAAGGATCGATCAGCTGGAAAATTTAATCCACAGCCTGTCAAAGAAGCAGGCCTTCAGGCCCCAGCGGCCCACCTATGAGTCCCTGGTGCAGGAGATCCAACACTATGTCACCAGCATTGCCAAGACCTCTGCTGTGCAGGATCTGCTCACTCGGCTCCTGCAGGCCCTGCACATGGATGGACCACAGTCTGCCCAGGTGGCCCAGAGCCTTCTAAAAGAGGAGGCCTCTTGGCAGCAGTCACACCACCAGTTCAGGAAAAGGCTGGAGGAGGAGTATGCCCTGTATCCAGACACCACAACCCCGCTGCAGGCATCTGTCTTGCAGTTGCAGCATGGCATGAGGCTGGTGGCATCTGAGGTCCACGCCTCACTCCACTGCAGTGAGATCTGTGCAGACAGGCTGGGGGTCCTGGCCATGGCTTTGTTGGCTTTCCCATCAGTGGGCCCCACCTTCCCTACCTACTATGCTCATGCAGATGCTTTGTGCTCAGTGAAGTCAGAGGAGGTTCTTCGAGGCCTTGGGAAGCTGATCATCAACCATTCAGGAGGAAAGGAGCCAGGAGGCACTAGCCAGCGACGCTGCCCCACCCGGGAACAGTTGCTACTGAATGCCCTCCTTTACTTGCGCTCCCACGTGCTGTGCAAGGGAGAACTGGACCAGAGGACCCTGCCACTCTTCAGACACGTGTGTCAGGTAAGCCCATGTCTTGGGAGGTCTGCAAGACGGCAGCAGCACCCAACAAGTGTAAGGATAGTGCTTGGGGAATAGGGACTCTCTTATCTATTCCTTTCTTTTTCCCACTTCACTACCAAATTTGGGCACCTTTGCCCCTCAGTTTTTAAGAGATTTTTTTTTAAGTTAGTAATGTATCTGGGAGTAGTGGCGCACACTTGTAATCCCAGTACTTGGGAGGCTGAGACAGGAGGATCTGGGTTCGCGGCCAGCCTCGGCTACTTAAGTGAGGCCCTCCACAAGTTAGTGAGACCCTGTTTCAAAATAAAGAATAAAAAACAGGGCTTGGGGTGTAGCCCAGAGGTAGAATGTCCCTGGGTTCAATCCCCAGTACCGCCAATAAATAAATAAATAAATAAATAAATAAATAAATAATAAAGTTAGTGATGTAGCCGGCTGCACTGGTATGTGCCTGTGATCGCAGTATTTGAGAGGCTGAGACAGGGAGATCGAAGGTTCAAGGCCACGCTCAGTAACTTAGTGAGACCCCATTTCAAGATAAAAAATAAAATAGGGCTGGGGTTGTAGCTCAGAGGTAGAATGCCCCTGGGTTGAATCCCTAGTAGAAAAAAAAAAAGTGATGTTAGCTCTTCATTTGTGATACTGCAAACAATTCGCTCCCTCCCTTCCACTGGAGATTGAACCCAGGGCCTTGTGCATGCCAGCTAGGCAAGGGCTTTACAACTGAGCTGCATCTCCAGCCCTTTTTATTTTATTTTGAGACAGGGTCTTACCAAGGTGCCCAGGCTGGCCTTGCAATTGGTTTCCTGCCTCAGCCTCTGAAGTTGCTGATGTTCTAGCCGTGCACCACAATGGACTCAGTATTGCAAATATTTTCTTCTAGTATGTTGGTTACCTTTTGACTTTGCTTATGGTAGTTATGCCATATAATTGTGTCAACTTCTACTGAGAAAATAACTGACCTTTTCCCCTTATAACCAAAGTAATTTGTTGTCACTGTAGATAATTAAGAGAATAAATATTAGCAGGTTTTTTAAAAATAATCCTCTGGGAGGCGGGGGGGCACCAAATGCTGAGTGCATGTATGGCACTGTCAACATGATTTACATTATGATGTGAGACTAAATGCACCAATATAAGTACATAAATTAAAAAAATAAAATAATCCTACCACTTAACCTGTTAACATTGGTATAAACCATTCTAAGTTTGCATGTATGTGCATACACACACACACACACACACACACACCCACACACCTATATATATTTCTGTAGATACATGTATAATGACAATGTAAATATTTTTTTAGGTTTAGTGCCAATGGTTTACACAGTTTTTTAAATAGCAACAGCTTCTTCTTCGTCTTTTTTTTTTTTTGGTGGTACTAGGGATTGGACCCAGAGGCATTCTACCTCTAAGCTACACCCCCATTCATTTATTTATTTATTTATGTTTGTTTGTTTGTTTATGTATTTATTTATGTATTTAAACAGGGTCTTGCTAGATTTCTGAGGCTGGCCTCAAACCTGTAATCCTCCTGTCTCAGCCTCCCAAGTACTGGGATTACAAGTATGTGCCACCATGCCCACCTATAACTTGTTTTTTATTTTTTTATTTTTTTATTTTTTATTTTTTGCGGTACCAGGGATTGAACCCAGGGGCGTTCTACCTCCGAGCTACACCCCCGGCCCTATTTTTTATCTTTTATTTTGAAACCGGGTCTCACAAAGTTGCGGAGGGCCTCACTAAGTAGCTGAGGCTGGCTGCGAACCTGGATCCTCCGGTCTTTGCCTCCCAAGTACTGGGATTATAAGCATGCACCACCACGCCCAGCTTAACTTGTTTTTTAAAACCTAACAGGACTTGTCCCTCCCTCTCCTTATTATGTATTCCTCATTTATTTAGTGACTGCCTACTTTTCTATTATGTGTGTATGCTCTAAATCATTAATTTCCTATCATTGAACATATACATTTCATTTTTTTAATTATGTTGAAAAAAACAATGCAACGATAAAGTCTTACAGCTATATGCTTATAGCTATATAGCTATATCTAAATTCTTAGAATTGCTAGTACAAAGATAAAACACATTTCTTGGACTTTTATTACAAATTACTTTCTTTGATGGTAAATGATCATTTCCTTAGCCCTCATCAAGCCTCATCAACTCTAGATAATTTTTTTAATTGTAGTTTTTGCCAATTTAAGGATCTAAAATTTCTGTTGTAGTATAGGATTCAAAAAGTGTGTGCTATAGCACAGTCCAGTTTTCCCTGGATGGTAGCCTTTCACCACCCAGCTCCCATGTTTTTCTTTCTTGACCCCTGGGCCAGCTCCTGGTGCTCCTGCAAAGTACATTCTGAGTCACACCCCTCACACAGCCAACCCTAAGTCTGTCCTTGGTACAAAGCACTGCTAGCTTCTGCCAGGAAGTTTCTGTTAACTCTATTATAGCAAGGTTTTAGACTTTTGGAATTTTAACAGTGCACCAAGGGGGAATTTTGAGGTAATTGATTGCTGAAGGTAGTTTGAAAAGAAAGCTCATTTGCTCTCTATTACATGAAATTTAATTTCTTAGATATTGGCTTTTGTTTGTTTTTGAGCCATGGTACTTTCATTTTCATGAGAAACTATGACAGCAAATCTTGCCTCTGACTTTTTAGGAGATCATCAATGAGTGGGATGAGCAAGAACGCCTAGCCCAAGAGAAGGCAGAGCAGGAAAGCAGCCTGTACAAATTCAGGAGCAGGAGCTCCAGGGCAGCGCTTAGTGAGCAGGAAGAGGAAGAACAGGAGTTCAGAAAACAGTTCCCACTGCACGAAAAGGTAGGGCTCTGGTGGCAGGATGTGTTTGGGGATGAATTCCCTTGATGCCTTGCCATTCTCTCTAAATGGCTGTCTTCTTAATATATCTTACTGCATTCTTAATATATCTTCATTTTCTTGGTGGTTTATACTCCTTTTCTCCTCTTCCTTTTAGACTGATTACGACCAAATTCTGATTTTTAAAATTTTAATTGCTCTAATGCTATTCACAGGATTTTGCAGATATTTTGGTAGAACCAACACTAGAGGAGAAAAAAGGAACTTCAGATGGGCAGGAAGAGGAAGCAGCCATAGACCCAGCTCTCTTCTCCCAGAGTTCAATGCAAGCAGTGATGCTGATACACCAGCAGTTGTGCCTCAACTTTGCACGGTCCCTCTGGTACCAACAGGCTTTGCCGCCACATGACACAAAGCACTACCTCAGCCTTTTCATGTCCTGCTATCAGACCGGGGCATCCCTTGTGACACACTTCTACCCATTGATGAGTATGGCAATTTACGTTTATTATACCCTTGGGAAATCTGAACAAGTAGATGCAATCGATACTTCTCAAACAATTAAAACCATCCCCATTCATTTAATTCCTTATTGATAGAGTTTCCTTAGCTTAAAGAACTTATGCTAATTTTTAAAAAGTTCTGCAATAATATAGATTTTCATTGTTTGACTCCTTTCAGGTGAAGGATATGGACTTAGTGTACAGTCTTTTTCCTCAGTCTTATTTCCATTTTCCCTCTAATAACCTTAGTGCTTTTCTAGTCATGTATTGAGAGCAGCCTGGAAACTCAGAAGTCAGTGTCACAAAATCTGGTTTAATAGCAATTGGTTTTGATGCCATTTTCTACATGACGTCAAGAATTAATCCATACAAGTGGGAAGATGACTTCAGTTTCCTTTCTACTTACTCAGAACAACTACAAAAACTGGAAATTTGAATGTATCAAATCAGACTCTACATCCTCTTGTTTACACCTAAGCATATCTGATTTCCCAGCATCTTGAGAGCTTGTAATAGCTACTGTGCTAATAGGGTCACAGTTACCTAGGCCAGTGTTGCTTTGAGGGAAAAAAGCATTGAAACGTCTGCTTTACTAGTCCCAATTAGTTCATTGTTTCTGACATCTTTGTAACTTGTTGATAAATCACCTTACTGAGTTCCCTCACTTTACCCTGATCTTGTTCACTTTACAGGAGTTGAGCTGAATGACCAACTCTTGGGCAGCCAACTTTTGGCCTGTACCCTCTTCCAGAACACGCTCTTCGGAGAGGCAAGCTCAGACCTGATCGTGAAGCCTGAGGGGCCCTATGATTTCTACCAGCACCCGAATGTGCCAGAAGCACGGCAGTGTCAGCCTTTGCTTCAGGGTTTCTCAAAGGCTGTCAGTCAGTTGCTGCAGGATTGGCCGGAACACCCTGCACTTGTGCAGGTAGGGCAGCTGGTTAGGAAGGAATGAAATGCCCACAGGATCTGATCTGCACCGGGAATGTGGCCTCCCACTATCTCCAGGGCCATTCCTTTGCACATCTGTACATATACACAAAGGTTTAAAAAACACCGATTCGGTGAGATGCTACACACTAACCACAAGATGAACTTAGCAGTTTTGCATTGCTGTTGTATAAGAGACATTTGGGGATTCCATTAATTTTGTTTGTCAGGAGTTGCTGTTCACAAGTTAAAATGCTACCGTGTTGCTCTGTTTATTCATACACATACTCATAATACTAAGGGCATCATGGTTTTCTTAAATGTACTAGAAATAGGCCTTGCTTGTTTAAGATTGGCAGTTTCAACTTAGACATTGCTCTAGTCTTTAGCCAATTTTATAATAACTCTTATTACAGAGAAAAATAAGAGTATAATATTCAGTCTTATTTCCAGAGTAATGCAGCTTATAAAATGTTTATCTCAGTGAGGATTCATAACCCTGGAAATTTCATCTACAGTTTTCAGAGGAGCATTTATTTACTTATTATTTATTTATTATTTATTATTCAGAGGTGCTTTTAAAGGAGAGGGTGAAACCTGTCAGGACTTTCTTCAGTACTCTGTGACTGATTCACTAATATTTCTGCTGAGATACTCTTTAATTTTGTTTTTGTAGCTCCTGGTTGTAATAGACAGAATTCGTAGTTTCCCACTTTCCAGTCCTATCTCAAAGTTCCTGAATGGTTTAGAGATCCTTCTGGCAAAAGCACAGGTAAGATTTTAGTTTGTAGTAATCTGACAAAAGCTTTTTCTTATGTCACATTTGCTTTTAGAGGGACAGAAGGTTATAGTTTGGTTTTTCTGGCATGGTGTGAGATCAGTGCAAGTGAATCCACTGTTCCTGTGGTGGGATGAGCTGCCTACCTCTTTGGGAGTGGGACATGGTATCTACTGGCACTGGGGGCTCACTCTGCCAGGATGTCCAGATGTGCCTTCAGTCTGTCTGAGTACCTACACACATCATCTTCCTTAGTTCCCACACAGCCACTAAGGTGGCTGCTTCCTCCCATTTGACAGGAAATGGCCACTGACTTTAATCAAAGTCAGATAGCTGACAGAAGGAATTCAGACTATAGTCTGTAAATGCTATGTTTTTTGCATGTCTCTAAACTGGGTTCGGCTGGAGTTCTGCCACGTGACCAGAAAGAACTTGAAGCTGGATTTAAACTCATCACTGCTATTGGCAAAAGTTGTGTAAGGGCCCATTAGTGTTCTTTCAAGTTAAATCCGAGATGTTATTGAGGGTGGAGGTGATTAAGGGCTACATAATGGCCATAGTAAAATTCTCTTTGTTTTCTTAGGATTGGGAAGAGAACGCAAGTCGAGCTTTGTCTCTACGGAAACATCTTGATTTGGTTAGTCAGATGATCATTCGGTGGCGCAAACTGGAGCTGAAGTGAGTTACTCTCCTTCCCCCTCCTGCACTTAGGTTGTTGGTAGAGTTTCAGGGTTTGTGTGGTATAGCAGTTACAGAATCTACTTTTTAGCCATTAATGACTGAGTTTAGAACAGGGCATTAAAATGATCTTAATATAGGCTATACATTCTTGTACTATTCCTTCATAAAGGCCATACACTTTGAGTCAGCAAAATGGGCAGCTTCTCCATCTCCATTTGTGAGACTAGTAAACATTTTAGCTGCTTCTGTGAGCTCACATTTTTAAATGAGTTTGCCTAAATGTCTTCCTGGCCTCTTCCCTCATGTTTCAGCTGTTGGTCCATGAGTTTGGATAATACCTTGAAGCGCCACACTGAGAAATCCACCAAGCACTGGTTCTCCATCTATCAGATGCTTGAGAAGCACATGCAAGAACAAACAGAGGAGCAGGAGGGTAATGCCTGGCAGGAACTGCTTGCTAGAGGTTTCAAGCTCAACTGGAAGCTGCAGAGTGCAAGATTTACCATGCTCCCATTTCTCCTTCCCTTATTGCTTTCACACAGGAGACATCTTTTTTTTTGTTACTTGGGATCGAACCCAGGGGCATTCTACCTCCGAGCTACACCCCAAGCCCAATTTTATTTTTTATTTGGAAACAGGGTCTTGCTAGGTTAATGAGAGTCTCACTACTTGCTGAGGCTGTCCTCAAACCTGCGGTCCTCCTGTTCTGACCTCCCAAGTACTGGGATTACAGGCATGCACCACCATGCCTGGCTTCGAGAGATGATATTTTGACTGTGTGTTTCTGAGAGCTCATCCAAGATGACTGTGTTGCTATTCTCTTACTGAGAAAGTAATAACAAAAGTCAGAGAGGTTTAAGTGACTTGTCCAAAGTCTAGAGAACCTGGCATATGATAAAGTTTTGTTATTCTCTATGTCCATAAGATAAGTCAAAATGAAAGTTGCCTTCTTGGAAGGTAATCATTAACATGCTCGAATTAAGTGTTTCATACTTGAAACAAGCATCTTATAATTCAGTTTCAGAATTTGCTGAGCACATTTAACACATACCTTAATGCAACTGTTACTTTTAAATCAGTCACCATTTAGCTGTGATTTTGCTTCAAAGCTTGACTTTAATTTTGGTCTCCACCTAAATAAAGGCCATCCCTTGGTGTATCCCATAGTAGACCGCATGCATGTTAGGGATATGGTGTGGTGGTTGAAGGCACATACACGGTTTTCTCTTCTTTAACTCCAAAGATGACAAACAAATGACCCTGATGTTGCTGGTCAGCACTTTACAAGCATTTATTGAAGGATCCTCTCTGGGAGAATTCCACGTGCGACTTCAGATGTTACTGGTTTTCCATTGTCATGTCTTGCTGATGCCACAAGTTGAAGGAAAAGGTGAGGGTGGTTGTTTTTTTTTTTTTCTTTCTTTTACACTGCACTGTTAAAATGGGTTAAGCGTTGAATTCTCTGCATGAAACAGATGTGTTTATTGCACACCAAGTTTTAATCAAGACACTTTCATCTTTAAATTTAATATGATTCACGTTAGATATTGAAAAGACATTCTAAGGTCTGCTGATTATAAATGGAGCACTGATTAGTGAACTCTGGCGAAGTAAATTGCCAGATGAAGCTCTTGGACACTGGTGTGTCCAGGCAGCACATCTTTTTGTGTAGATACTATATATTTCCTTCTAAGCCACTGCTTGATCCAGGCCATTATTGTGTTTTTTGATCTACTAAGAACACTGCCATACATCAAGAAACCACATAAAACTGCTACCATCTCTGACCACAGCAGGTTTTGGATAAAACTCACTATAAATTGAATGTAGATTGTACATGAATGAGCAATTGAGGCGAACTTTTATATGCTTTTCTTAAAATAGGTGCAGTGTGACTTTACAATAAGAGTTAGATAAAGAGTTTGAAGTAGTGATTTTAGCAGAACCTCTCTGAGTACATCATCTTTAAGAAGAAAAGGGCAACCTTTTTTTAAAAAAAAATCTGTTATAAGCCAAAATGAAAAATAGAAGCTGGGCGTGGTGGCACACGCTTCTAATCCCAGTACTTGGGAGGCGGAGACCGGAGGATCCGGGTTCGCGGCCAGCCTCAGCTACTTAGTGAGGCCCTCCGCAACTTAGTGAGACCCGGTTTCAAAATAAAGAATAAAAAATATGGCTAAAAAATATGGGTGTAGCTCGGAGGTAGAACGCCCCTGGGTTCAATCCCCGGTACCGCAAAAAAAAAAAAAAATAGAGTAGTGTTGACAGCCTATAAACTCTGGGAATTGCTAAACTCAGACAGGTTTCCTACATAATCTGCCAGACAATGTGGTAAAATCTTTTGTAATCTTCTGCTGTGAAGAGTAATGAGGAAGGGTCATCACTGAACTATAAAGCCCACATGTGGTGCCAGTAGCACATACACGAAATGTTTTTGTTTCCTTTTCGTTTCTTCCAGATTCACTTTGCAGTGTTCTATGGAATTTGTACCATTATTACAAGCAGTTCTTGAACCAGGTCCAGGCCAAAATTGTGGAACTCCGGACCCCTCTAGAAAAAGAACTTAAAGTAAGATGAACATCTGTCATGATCACCCTTGGGAAAACAAAATCAGCAAATTATTTTTCTTTGGTTCTCTTCTTTTGTCCATTTAAGAATGAGGCAGGGGCTAAGGGGAGTAGAGGCAAGCATTGAAGCTGTCGAGTAGGATACCGTGGTTGACATTTTGGGGTGTAGCTCTGTTGCTGGCCTGAGGGAGTGTGTGAAGGGTCAGTGGAGTGGCCCCTGTCAGAGTTTCCTCAGAGTATTGCCACAGGAGTCTGCATATGCCCTCTTTTCCCAGGCTGTTGGCCCACCTCAGAGCTGCCCCAGGTTATATGGGTCAATGTACCATTGAAGTGCTGTGGGAAATGGAGATAGCCCTCCCTTTGATAATTTCCATAGTTCCATAATTTCCAACCCTGGCAGAAGGGACATGAACGGCCCAGTAGTTTCCAGGTTGGAGTACATATCAAGTGACCTACTGATTGTCATAGCACTCTTTGATTGCTTTGAGACAAATAATATGGTTCCTCTTTTAAACTTATTTGTTTACCAACACATAGACCTGTGTTTGGGATGGAGTGGGTTCTGGTCTTTGGCAAATGTGATCTAGAAAGAAACCAAGTGACACCAGCTTTTATAAAGCCATTTCTTGAGCTTCATTTATCTTTCAGGAATTTGTTAAGATATCGAAGTGGAATGATGTAAGCTTCTGGTCCATTAAACAATCTGTGGAAAAGACACATAGGTAATTTATCTTGTAAAACTGGGGATGAAGCCAGGTGTGGTGGTGCATGCCTGTAATTCCAGTGCTTGGGGGGCTGTGTCAGGAGGATTGCAGCTGCATTCAAGGCCAGCCTCAGCAATTCAGCAGTATTCTCAACAACTTAATGAGACCCTGTTTTAAATTTTTTTTTAAAGGGCTAGGGGTACAGCTTGGAGGTAGAATGCCCTGTATTCAGTTCCCAGTACCAAAAACAGAAACAAAACTGAGGTGACCAGAACTCATATTTTTGTGTGGTAGTCAGTAGGACTACATATTACCATGGCCTGACTACAACTAGCTGTGTATCTTGAGCAAAGCAGCCCCACCATTCCTGCCTTCAGTGTTTTCTTCTAGGAAGAGGGGATGGCAATACTTGCCATGTTCTTTTGTTTAAAGAAACAAAATGGCCGGGCTTGGTGGCTTACGCTTGTAATCCCAGTACTTGGGAGGCTGAGACAGGAGGATCCGGGTTCGCGGCTAGCCTCAGCTACTTAATGAGGCTCTCCGCAACTTAGTGAGACCCTGTTTCATAATAAAGAATAAAAAATAGGGCTGGGGGTGGAGCTCAGAGGTATAATGCCCCTGGGTTCGATCCCCAGTACGGCAAAAAAAAAAAAAGAAAATGATTATGAATGTCTAAGGAGGTCATTGTATATAAAAGGTACAGGTAATTAAGTTACCTATGATACATTGTAATTTCTTTATTATTTGCAATCTACTTTTTCTTCTTAAATCTTTGTTACTACCTGGTGTCAGGACCCTCTTTAAATTCATGAAGAAATTTGAAGCTGTTCTGAGTGAACCCTGCCGGTCATCTTTGGTAGAGAGTGACAAGGAGGAACAGCCCAACTTTTCACGCAGTCCAACAGATGAATCCACAAGTGAGCCGTCTCCCATTCAGAGTCTGAACAGGGTGCTAAGGGAGGCCCTGCTAGCCCGGCCAGCATCCGAGCAGGTACTAGCTTGTGGGACTGTGTATGATTACTCCCCATTACTAATGTGTAAGAAATGTCTTGGGAACTAGACAAGGAAATTCCTTTGAAACCCTGTTCTTTGGATGTAGATATAGCATATGTTTGTTTGCCCAACCCTGCTGCAAAATGAGGGGAAAAAAAATTGATTCTGCTGCTGAAAGTTTAATGTTCACCTATGGGAAATACCTGTTGTGCTTATCTGTGAGCAGGATGTGAATGTGTGCGGTGATGTACTGGTTCTTAAGTGATTGTGATTACTACAGTGTAAATACTCCCATCATGGCTAATTTCTAGCACTGTAGTTAAGAGCTGTCTGGCAAAATTCCTAAAAATGTAACAGAGATCTTGAGTGAGCAGGTCTGTTAGAGTATGGCTGTTACTGCTTCTTATCCTTGGTGTGAGCTCCAGGATTGGTGAACCCTCCTCAAGGGAGTGATCACTTTTGGCTTCTTAATGGACTTCCCACCCCAGCATTCACAGAATTAGTAATGGAGGTCATGGAGTTATTTTAAAATTTTAGTAGTTCAAAAAGCATAACAGAGTTGGGCATAGTGGCGCACACCTGTAATTCCAGTACTTGGGAGGCAGAGACAGGAGGATCACAGGTTCATGGCCAACCTCACCAACTTTAGTGAGGCTCCCAGTAACTTAGTGAGACCCTGTTTCCAAATTAAAAATAAAAAATAAAATAGGTCTGGGGGTGTAACTCGCAGGTAGAATGCCCCTGGGTTCAGTCCCCAGCACCACACACACACACACACACACACACACACACACACACAATGTATAACAGAAACTAAAAGCAGATAGCCATAATATCTGGTCAAAATTTTTGATTTGCTAATGATGACAACAGAAGAATTTTAGGGATTCTTCAGAAAATAATGCAAATATGCTCAAATGCACAAAGCTCTTCTCTTCATCTAATATCCAAATTCCTGACATTTGAACTGTTGATTAGCAACTAGGGGTGGGAGTAGGTAGTAGTAAAGGCAGGATTTGGAGGACCAGTTTTGCCTTCCTTGTGTGTCTGAGAAACACTCTGTGGTTTCAGCATCTCAAGAGCAACAGTATCCATCGTATATACCTATTTTAACTTTGGTGCTACATTTGTTCTCATGAGACTTCTGAGCTGTAATAACCTTATGTATGCTGAGCTGGGGAGTATGTATGTGTGCGTGTGTGTCTCCATGGTTGTGTAGCATTTAAACTTAGCACCCAGGCCAATTAAAACTATTAATGTCATTCTTGGTTGTAAGACTAACCTGTCCTCTCATAGGCCATAATTCCAGAACAGCAACAAGGAGCCGCTCCTTTTGCCATGGACAGAGGGCTTCTGCGTCGCTTGCCAAAGCTCGTGAAACGAATGAGGAAGATATGCCTGTCGTTCATGAGGGAGAGCCCCCTGCCTCACCTGGTGGAGGGCCTCGATCAGTTCACTGGTGGGTGCCAGCAGCCAGGGGCAAGGGTGGGCCTTCTTCTGTTTTCTCCAGAGGCTCAGGAGCACTGGGAAATGTGGTACCTGTGTCCTTTTTTTGACATCATGTACAGTGCTAAGTAGTTAATTGAACGAGCGAGTGGGCTAAAAACAGCAGAGCCAAACACAGGAGACCACTGAGAACACACAAACTGTACTCATTTTCATCATGTCACACTTAAATGTAAACTAGTGATACAATAAGCCTTTTTAATGTGTGTGTATGTGTGTGTGTGTGTGTGTGTGTGTGTGTGTGTGTGTGTATGATACTGGGGATTGAACCCAGAAGCATTCTACTTCTGAGTCACCTCTAACCCCACTTTATTTTGAAACAGTGTCTTGCTGGGTTGATGAGAATCTCACTATTTACTAAGACTGTCCTCAAACCTGCGATCCTCCTGTCTCAGCCTCCCAAGTACTAGGATAAGAGGCTTGCACTACCACGCCCAGCTTAGGCCTTTTTAAGTTTTTAAGATGGGGTCTCACTCTGTTGCCCAGTCTGGTCTCACACTCCAGGGTTCAAGTGATTCTTCTGCCTCAGCCTCCTGAGTAGCTGAGACTGCAGGCATACGCCACCATGCCCAGCCTTGCCATTTGCTACAATAGCCTTGTCTGTACCAGTTCTCGTTGGCTGGGGCCTTGGGTAAAAGGGCATACAGGTAGATTTCCCAACGTCTAAGCTATCCCCATCTCCCTTGATTAAAGGAAAAGAAAGATTCATCCACAATTCTCCTGCTTTCTTCACTTCGGAGAAATGTAGCAGTTTCATCCCTCTGGCTGTTCTTGCTCTGAGCAGTGAAAGAACACGAGAGCCAAGATCTGCTCTGTAGTAGTGGCTGGGAAAGAAATCCAGATCTTAGTAGATGGTTTGGGCCCTTGGCAGCCTTTACCACCTCCCTCGTCCCTGTCCACCTCAGGGAGAGTAATGTCGCAGTGAGGCTGGCCTTCTAATGAGGCTGCAGTGTAATGCCAGGGAGCTCTTAAATAGGACAACAGCCTATATTATCCGTTGCTCGAGGTTACCTGCACCTGAGCCAAGGACAAGGGTGAGTGGACTGTGGATCCAGGTGCCTCTGCTGAAAAGGGACATACTCTGAGTGAGGTAGAGGAGCTTCTCTTCTCTGCTAACCCTGCAGTGTCGGTGTGAGGAGTGCAGCATACTTGTCCTCATCTGCTGACTGCTTGTATTTGTTTGCTAGGACTGCTGTGATAAAGTGCCACACACTGGGTGGCTTAAGTAACAGAAGTTTATTGCATCACAATTTTAGAAGCTAAAAGTCCAAGATGAGCATCTCAGTAGGGTTGGTTTCTTCTAAAGCCTTCTCCTTGGCTTACAGATGGCCACCTTTCTGCTGTTTCTTCAAATGGTCACTCTTCCATCTGTGTGTTCTGGGTCTTGATCTCTTTTCTTTTTCCTTTGGTGTGTGTGTGTTTTCCTTTGTGGTACTGGGGATTGAACCCAGGGGCATTCTACCTCTGAGCTACACCCCCCCCATCCCTTTTAAATTTTTTTTTTTGTTTTGTTTTGAAACAGGTTCTTATTAGATTCTGAGGCTGTCCTTGAATCTGCAATCCTGTCTCAGCCTCCCAAGTACTGGGATTACAGGCATGCACAACCATGTCCAGATCTGATCTCTCTCTTTGTGTGTGTGTGTGTGTGTGTGTGTGTGTGTGTGTGTGTGTGTGTGTTACTGGAGATTGAACCCAGGGGCATTCTACCTCCAATCTATAACCCCCAGCCGTTTTTTTTTTAAACAGGGTCTCACTAAATTGCTGAGGCTGGCCTTGAACCTGCGATCCTCCTGTTTCAGCCTCTCAAGTACTGGGATTACAGGCATGTACCACACCATACCCTGTTTGATTTCTTCTTTTAAGGACTCTAGTCTCATTGGATTAGGGTGCACCCTCATTTTACTTTAAATACATCTTTAGAGGCCCTTTTCCAAATACAGTCACATTTTGAGGTACTTAAGGTTAAGACTTTAACATAGGACTGTTGTAGAGGTGGGGCACAGTTCAGTCCTTAATGCTTCCTGTTCCAGGATGGCAGCATCCTTGTGTTATAGGTACCCATGTGTGTTCAGGAAGTCAGTGGGCTTTAGAAGAACTTCGATTTGGGATTCAGGCGAGGACTGAAGTCCTGATTCACCCATTCTTTAGCTGTATAATAGCCTTTAGAAAGTGATTAGACTCTTCTGAGCCTTTCTTTAAAGTCTGTAAAATGGAGCTAAAAATAAGTGCTTCTGAAGCTGTGTAGATTAAAAGAGCTTTTACTAGGTACTAGCTATAGGGTTGAAACTTAATATATACTATATTTATCAGAAAATTTCCTCAGGTAATTAAAATTCCTAGTATAATGCACTACACATACTTGGTGCTCAATAAGTGTCTTTTTGCTCAATTGACTATAAAAGCTCTAAATTTTTTTTTCTTGGTGGTACTGGGGATTGAACCCATAGGCATCATACCTTCGAGCTACACCCCCAGTCTGATTTTATTTCTTATTTGGAAACAGGGTCTCACTGGGTTGATGAGAGTCTCACTACTTGCTGAGGCTGTCCTCAAACCTGTGATCCTCCTGTCTCAGCCTCCCAAGTACTGGGATTACAGGCGTGCATCACCACGCCTGGCTAATTTATGTTTTAAGTGAGCACTTTTATTTGGGATGCTTATTGTTAAAAGATAGGAAGTTCCATGTGTTCTTATCTTTCTATTTCCTTGCCTCTTTACCTGTTTAGTTCAGATACATATTGAACATGTACCAAATGCTAGGGATTGTGTTAGGTACCCAGATATAGAGGTACATAGTGCCGGGTCTTCATTGTCACAAAAGGTCTTTGGCCTTGAGTAATGTGAACACATTAATAACCCCTGGGATTTTCATGCTTCCCTCTACAGGTGAAGTGATTTCCTCTGTAAATGAGCTGCAGAGCTTGAAGGTGGAGCCCTCTGCAGAGAAGGAGAAGCAGCGGTCAGAAGCCAAGCACATTCTCATGCAGAAGCAGCGAGCTTTATCAGATCTCTTTAAACACCTTGCAAAAGCTGGTAAGACTCTCACCTGAAACACTGAAATATACTTGACTTCTGGGGGAAGAGAAATAACAGGTGATTTAGAGGAGATTCTGTAGACTTTTGAGATCGTGGAAAATAAAAGGGACAGGCAATGTTTTGTTTTGTTTTGTTTTGTTTTATTTGCGGTACCGGGGATGGAACCCAGGGGCATTCTACCTCTGCGCTACACCCCCGGCCCTATTTTTTATATTTTATTTTGAAACCGGGTCTCACGAAGTTGTAGAGGGCCTCACTAAGTAGAGAGAGAGAGAGAGAGAGAGCTGAGGCTGGCCGCGAACCCGGATTCTCCGGTGTCCACCTCCCAAAGTACTGGGATTACAAGCGTGCGCCACCACACCCAGCTGACAGGCAATGTTTTGAAATGTCATTCTAAGTGTTCCAGTCACATGCAGAAAAACCCTATCATAAACCTTTGATGATTCCCAAATTGAATTTTCAGTTTTGTAGTAAGGTTTCTCAAAATCCGTATTTTTAAATTTTCATTGCCTTTTTTTTTGTACACTACCCAATCTTCCAGAGCAAGCTGCAGCACTTTACTGAGGACACAAGTCACCTGGGGAAGCCTGTTAAAGTGCAGGCACTGGTCCTGTTGTATTTGGTGTGGGGCAGGGCCCAAGTCTGCATTTCTGATAAGCTTCTGGGTGATGCTATTTGTAGAATTTTGTTTTGAGTGGAAGGGTAAAGGGGGCACATCCTTTCTCCCCAAGTTCCTTTGCTTAAATTAATGCTGTTTTCTAGGTTTGTCATATCGCAAAGGTCTTGTCTGGGCCCGTTCAAAAAATCCTCAAGAGATGCTTCATCTTCACCCATTAGATCTCCGGAGCGCGTTGTCTATAGTCAGCAGCACTCTGGAAGCTGATTCTAGGTTTGTTTGTTTGTTTAATTACAAATGGACTGAGTCATTTAAGCCTATATATCCTCATTTGCCAAAATGAGGATAGCACTGCCTCTCTGGCAGAGTCATTGTAAAGATTAAGAAAGATACCATTTATAAAAATGCCTGGTTCAGGAAGTAAGTGTAGTTTTCTTCCTTCTTTTTTCCTTTCTCTTTCCTCCTTATATCCACCGTTCCTGTTTTTGTGGGTTTTTCCCCCCAGTGTTGCGATTGAGTCCAGAGCCTCATGCATGCTAAACATATGCTCTACCACTGAGCTACACCCCTAGCGTGTGTTTTCTTTTTCTGGTCCTTTCATTTTCCTGAGGTCTGCTCAGTTGATTTGAATATGCAGGCAGAAATCTGTGAGAGAATAGCCACATTTTTTTCACTGCCTCTAATATATTTATTCTTGAATATGAGAACCGATGAACTTTTTTTTTTATAGTACTGGGATTTGAACCCAACTATATTCTACCTCTGAGCTACTACATCCCCAGCCCTGTTTTATTCTTTATTGTGAAACAGGATCTTGCTAAATTCACCAAGTGCTGGCCTCAAACCTGCGATCTTCCTGTCTCAGCCTCTGAAGTACTGAATTTATAGGCGTGCGCCTCTGCGCCTGGCTGCCCATACCTTTGAGATAAACAACTACTTCTATGTTAATATCCACAGAGGCTGTTGTAAATGATGATTTGCATGTATTTTGTTTGCTCAATGGCCCTTATAGGGCTTTTTTTTTTTTTTTTTTTTTTTTTTTTTTTTTTTTTTTTTTTT
>PVJS01026828.1:0-26702 GCA_004027185.1 Glis glis | reverse complement strand
CACATATTAATGAAAACATATGTCCCTTCTTTTTTTGTGATTGACTGATCTCACTTAACATAATGTTCTCCAGATCCTTCCACTTTCTTGCAAATGATGCTATTTTGTTCTTCTTTATTGCTGAGTAGAATTCCATTGTGTGTATTTCCCACAATTTTGTAATCCACTCATCTGTTGATGGACACCTAGCTTGGTTCCATAATTTGGCCACTGTGAATTGTGCTGCTATGAACATGGGTATGCATATATTACTGTAGTTTTATGGTTTCAATCCCTTTGGTATGATACCCAGTAATGGTATAGCCGGATCATATGGTGGGTCCATTCCCAGTTTTCTTTTGATTTTCATGAGCGTTTATACATTTTCAGGCAAGTTGTCCATGGTACAATCCAGTTCTCAAATACCTTTTGGGAACCTCTTATGGGTAGAGTGCTGTGATGTGCTCTCTGCATGATTCCAAAGATGACCAACAAAGAGGAAATAAAGAATGTGTGTGGATAGGCAAAATAAAAGACAATGTGATAAATGCTTTTAGAGAAGGACAAAACAAGACCTGTGATTACACAGAAGAAAGGATATATCTTCCTGTGCTTATCAGGGGAGGATTTATGAAAGAGGTAATATGTACCTAAAATTGAGAATCTTTAGGGTTTGGATAGTTAAAAATGAAAGTGGAGTTGGCAATTCAAGGCAAAGCAAAGCTTATCATCAAAGATAATTTGTTCATTTATTAAGCAAATATAAATGCAATGAAATGTAATAAATTCTGTACTGAGGATCCAGAGCACAGAGAAAGGAACAATTTATGTTGATTAGAAAGGGAAGGAGATTGCAATTGACCTACCTTGGGGAACAAACAAATTTTGTTGTGGGCCAGGGAAGGAATGACATTGAGGAGAGAGGAAAGATCTGTGTACATTGGCCAAGCCTGTGCTTCTGAAAACGTGACTCAGGTCACCTCTGTCAGAATCAACTGGCATGCTTATGAATACAGATTCTTTGCCCACCCCAGATCTACTGAATTACAGACTCTGAATAGAAGCCAGATCTTTTTATAAGCACCTCTCTGAACTTGATAAAGGTTAAAAATTGATGGGCTATACAAGTACTATGGCTTATTTGGGGAATGAAGAGTAGTTTGGCATAACTCAAGATGTGCAAGAGGTTGAATGACAGAGAGGAAGGAAAAAAGGCACTTTTTGTCAATAGATGGTGATGCTGTTACTTGATGTGCAGCAGGAGCTGTGAGAGATAAAGCTAGAAGAATGGTTGATGTCAAACAAAGCCAAATAACTTGTTGGATTTATTCCTCAGACAATTTGAGCCATTGAAGTTTGTTAGTGGGTGAGTGAAACATATAAAATATCACACATGGGAAAACCCAAGAGATTTTGAAGTTACCATCATGTCTCTCAAACCAGAAACTGTGTACTTGTTATTGAAATGTTTGCTTTTTTTCTCGTACAATTATGAAAGTTTTTACAAGACATTTTCAAGATAATCCAAATTCAACATCTTAACATTTGTTAGTCCAGAATTTGGGTGACTTTCAGCTTGTCACAGCTTCAAGGTTGGGAGGATATAGTCCCAGAAATTTTCTAAAGCATCATCTACCTCTTTCCCCTGTGTTGCATCTCACTCTTGAAAGCCATTGAAAATGTGACCTAATGTCTCCCCTTGTTTTCTCAGTGTGCAGAGCCAATATCAGGGACCCTTGCCCATCTGCCATATCACATTCCTATTTGGAGATGGCCCTTGCCTTTGAAAGAGAGTGTTCCTATTTCTCAATTCCAATCTGCTAAGGAGTGAGCTCATCTTGGAGGTTGGGAAGAATGGTAGCTCAGTGGACTGAATTTTGGGGTGTCCATCCATGAGCCAAAACAGGCTAGTTGTGCATCTTTCTGCATGTTAGCCATATGACTTCTAATCTCTGTGCAACCTGAAGAGTCACAGCAACTCTGCAGAAAGTTTGGCTGGTGGCTGATAAAGCAGCATAGGAATCTTTCGGTGCATCTTGGACCTTTATCTCAAAAAGTTAAATTCTTCAGAATATGCCTGGGGATATGTTTATAGATTTAAAAATTTCATTCTCTGCCCCATATGTATCAATTTGCACAGTAGCACAGCTGATGATCAGTTTATTTCTCCAATTTTTCTTTGATGAACTGGCTCCACTTATTTGTCAGTTTGGTCACACAATGACTGCTGACAAAAGTGAAGTGGGTACCTTCATGGGCCTGAAGCATCATGGATGTCTCTGCACCCTAATGAGGGTTGGCTCCAGTGTGCACATCCACTAGGGAAAGCAGGTGGAGGCTGTCCAGGGCTTGCTGGAAGGCAAGGGGTTAAAATTTTTTCCAGGATGAGTCACATGATTAATTGAGTGTTGAATGTAATTGCAAACACTATAATGGTCCCTCATTATAGTGCCTGATGTGGCCATGGGAGGAACCGACCAACCTGAAGATTTTTTTTTTTTGCAGTACCGGGGATTGAACCGAGGGGCATTCTACCTCCACGCTACACCCCCGGCCCTATTTTTTATACTTTAATTTGAAACCAGGTCTCATGAAGTTGCAGAGGGCCTTACCAAATAGAGAGAGAGAGAGAGGAAGAGAGAGAGAGAGAGCAAGAGAGCTGAGGCTGGCCGCGAACCTGGATCCTCCGGTCTCCGCCTCCCAAAGTACTGGGATTACAAGCGTGCGCCACCACGCCCGGTGCCTCTGAAGATTTTAGATGTTGGGCTCTGAGCGTGGCCCAGAAGCACTGTCAAATCCTAGTGGAGGGAAATAAAAACTCATTTGGCAATTCCTGGAATGGAGATATGCCAATTTAAAAGCAAGGCCTTCGGGGTATCTAAATCCCTAATGATAATGAAGCAAACTTGTTAGGAAGTTGTCTCATATTTGCAAAACCCATTGATGTTGACTGTGGCTCTCCACATTTTCAACTTTCCAAATTCTGCTTATGTACAACAAAAATAAATAAGAAAATAGGTGTTGGGATAATGTATAAATAAATCTGTCATCTGTTGTGGAACTCTGGATATGTTCTCCTCATCCCACCAATTGTCTGCCTTGGCACCCAGAGCCTTTGTGGGGAGCAGCAGACTTTGACATCCTTCTCATGGCTATTGTGGTGAAACCTAGGATCTTCAGGGAGTCCATTCAGGGGGAAGGCACTGAATTAATAAGAGACAGGGAGGTCATGATAAAAGAGGCATGTTCTCAGGGGAGGTCTTAGTTTTCAATGGACAAAATCCACTCAGTGAGAAAGCACATGTGATGAGGACCTGTCCAAGAATAAAGCTCGGGGAGGGGCTGGCAGAGATCCACCCAGAGAGCACCTTACATTTGACCTGGCAAGGAGCTCAGGAGTCTGTACAGGCTCAGGTCATTTAGGAAGTAACTGTTCCTGATCATGTAGTGCTTCTCTTAATATTCTGGGTTTTTCGGGCATATGATACTGGGAATTGAACCCAGGACAGTCTACCTCTGAGCTACACTCCCAGCCCCTTCTATTTTTTGCTTTGAAACAGGGTTTCATTAGGTTACTGGGAGTCCCACTACATTGCTGAGGCTATACTCGAACCTGTGCTTCTTCTGTCTCAGCTTTCAAGTACTGGAATTACAGGTGTGTGTCACCTGCCTTGCTTTATTTTTTGTTTTCAAACAGTGTCTCACTAAGTTGCCCAGGTATACATTGAGCCTATGATTCTCCTGCTTTAGACTCCCAAGTACTGGGATTATAGGTTTGTGCCACTGCTTCCAGCAATATTCCAAACTTTTTGTGAGCCTTCATATCTGTTCAGGGTTCTTACAAGAAGTATGTAAGTGATGGAGCTCCAGTAATGACTGGAATCATTAGATTTCCTCTCAAACTTACAGGATGGAGAATAGAGATCAAAGATGATTGAGGAACCTAAAGGAATTGGGTGTTTATTACACTCAGCTTGGTGGAATTCATATACACTACAAATTAATTCAGCACAGAAATATTTTAAGAACATTCACATATTTGATATTCACAACAATGACTCACAAAGAAGCAGGAGGGAATATTTCATCCCTATTTTATGATTGAACAAAGAGGAACTCAGAGAAGTCAATGACTTTTCCAGTGTCATATGGGTAATAAGTGACAGGGATTAGTGCCTGGGACTCAGGAAGTCTGACTCTAAACCAAAGGGTTTTTTTTTCTTACCAGACGGGGTTGAAAATTAAAATACTACTGTATTTTATGAGAGCATAGCCATATGTAGTCCTCACACTTTGGGGAACATTTTGTAAGGTCTATAAAAGATAATTGAGAATTTGAGATACTAGATTTGAAGGCAACCATAAATCATGTGCAGTGTCTCATGTTAGGAAAGAAGAAAGTGGAGCCCAGTGGATGAAGTGACTTGACCTAAGCCAGAAAGCTGGTTAGAGACAAACCAGGGCTGGAAAACAAACACCTTGTCTCCTACCTCAAGAGCATCTCCAAGTCACCTTGAAATCTACCATTGATGAGATAGCACAATGTGCACTGAAAAATCAAGTGTGCTGTTGAACATACCAACAATAACAACAAATAACAAAACCACTGGGGGAAGGGTCTGTAAAACAGTCTATCTTTAGTAACCAGCACATTTTTTTTTTGTGGTACCGGGGATTGAACCCAGGGGCATTCTATATCCGGTCTACACCCCCAGCCCTATTTTTTATTCTATTTTTTAATGCCAGTGTTTTTTCTCTGTTTCATCACAGAAGTGCAGTGTTTACAGAGACACTCCACTTGATCTGTTTGCTGCTATAGCCTTTGCATGCTCCCACCCTACAGAGCCCCAATTATTTTATTTATTTATTTATTTATTTATTTATTTGTTTATTTATTTATTTTTACTCATTTATTGGTGCATTTTTTTTGCGGTATCAGGGATTGAACCCAGGGGCATTCTACCTCCAAGCTACACCCCCAGCCCTATTTTTTATTCTTTATTTTGAAACAGGGTCTCATTAAGTTGTGGAGGGCCTCAATAAGTAGCTGAGACTGGCTGCAAACCTGGATCCTCTGGTCTCAGCCTCCCAAGTACTGGGATTACAAGCATGTGCCACCATGCCCATTGGTGCATTATAATCATACATTTTGATGTCAGAGTAGCATAAGCATGCTGATATATTGCTCATTTAGCACCCTCTCAATTCCCATCCTATTCCCTCCCCCTTCCCTCCTGTTCACTCTTAGTGACTGACTAATCTCACTTAGCAAAATGTTCTCCAGTTCCCTCCATTTCCCTGTAAATGATGTAATTTTGTTCTTCTTTATGGCTGCGTAAAATTCCATTGTGTACATATCCCATAGTTTTGTAATTCATTCATCTGTTGATGGACACCTGGTTCCAAGTTTGGCAATTGTGAATTTGCAGCTATAAACATAGATACAAATGCATTAGTTTGGTAGTTTGGTTTCAATTATTTTGGGTAGATGCCTAGAAGTGGTATTGCTGGGTCATATGGTAGGTTCATTCCCATTCTTCTGAGGATCCTCCACACTGTTTTCCAAAGTGGTTGCACTAATCTGCAATCCCACCAATAGTGTATTAGAGTTACTACTTCTCTACATCCTCACCAGCATTTGTTGTTGTTTGTGTTTTTAATGATTGCCATTCTAATTGAGGCTAGGTGAAATCTCAGGGTAGTTTTGATTTGCATCTCTCTGGTTGCTAATGATGTTGAGCATTTTTTCATACATTTGTTGGCCATTTGCATTTCTTCTTTTGTGAATTGTCTATTTAGTTCACTTGCCCATTTTTTGATTGGGTTATTTGTTTTTTTAGTGGTGAGTTTTTTGAGTTCTCTGTATATTCTAGATATTAGTCCTCTAACAGAGAAGTAGCTGGAAAAAATTTTTCTCCCATTCTGTCGGCTCTCTGTTGAGGTTCTTGATTGTTTCCTTTCTGGCACAAAAGCTCTTTAGTTTAATGCAATCCCACGTATTGATCCTCATTTTAATTTCCTGTGCCTTTGGGATCTTGTTGAGGAAGTTTTTACCTGTGCCTATGTGTTGAAAGTGTTGGACCTATGCCCTCTTCAAGTAGCTGAAGGTCTCTGGTCTGATTTCTCGGTCTTATGTCCATCTTGAATTGACTCTTGTATAAGGTGAGTAAGTGGGGTTTATTTCTATTTTCCTGCATATGGTTAGCCAGTTTTGCCAGCACCATTTATTGAAGAGGTTATCTTTTTTTCTAGTCCCTTTGTCAAAAAATCAATTGGCTGTAGGTGTGTGGATTAGTTTCTGAGTCTTTTATTCTGCTCCATTGATCTATGTGTCTGCTTTTGTGCCAATACCATGCTGTTTTTATTACTATACTTTGAAGTCAGGTATTGTGATGCCTCCTGCATGGTTCTTGTTGCTGAGAACTACTTTGGCTATTCTGGGTTTTTTGTTGCTATGAATTTTCCTCTTAATATTGCTTTCAAAGTGTCCCAGAGATTTTGGTACGTTTTTCCCATTTTCATTTGTTTCTAGGAACTTCTTAATTTCTCCCCTTATTTCTTCTATGACCCATTCTTTATTCAGCAGTGTGGTGTTAAGTCTCCATGTGTTTATAAGATTTCTTGGTGTCTTCTTACAGTTGATTTCTAGTTTCATTCCATTGTCGTCTGAAAAAAAGCAGGGGATTATGTCACTTTTCTTGAATTTACTAGTACTTGCTCTGTGGCCTATGATATGGTCTATTTTAGAGAATGTTCCATGAGCAGCAGAAAAAAATGTGAATTCAGCTGTAGTTGGGTGATATATTCTGTATGTGTCTAGTAGGTCCATTTGGTTTATGGTGTTCCTTAGGTCTGAAGCATTTTTACTGACCTTTTGTCTTGAAGATCGATCAAGTGGTGTGAGAGGAGTGTTGAATTCTCCCAATATTATTGTATTAGGATCTATGTGTGACTTAATGTCACAAAGAGTTTGTTTTTTTGAAAGTGGCTGCACCTATGTTTGGGGCATAAATGTTGACTATTGTTATGTCCTCTTGTTGGATTGTTCCTTTTATAGTAAAAAAATGTCTCTTCTGATAAGTTTAGGCTTGAAATCTAATTTGTCTGATATCATAGTTGCTACTCCTGCTTGTCTTCATGTTCCACCTTTAGTTTTTGAGTGTCTTTACTTGTAACATGTGTTTCTTTCAGGCAGCATATAGATGGATTAAGATTTTTCATCCATTTTGCCACCTAATGTCTTTTGATTGGGGAATTGAGTCCATTTTTATTCAGCATGGTTATTAAGAGATGATCCTTAATTCCTAACATTTTGAGTCTTTACTTCTGTTTGAGGTAGTGTTTTTTCTTTGCTTAATTGGTCGTTTGATGGAAATTATTGTTTCTCTGGTTGTGGCATTTATTTATTATCTCTTCTTTATAATTAATCTCTCTGTATTTTCTCTAATGCTGGTTTGGCAGACAAATTCTTTCAGCTTCTGTTGTGGAAGGATTTTATTTCCCCATCAAATTTGATATATATATCTTTGCTGGGAAGATAAATCTTGGTTGGAAGTTGTTTTCTTTCAGGGTTTAGAATATGTCACTTCAGGCCCTCCTGGTTTTCATGTTGTGGTTTGGAAAGTCAGAAGCGATTCCTTTGGTTTCAGCTTCTATTCCCTCTTCTATGCCTATTATTCTTAGGTTTGCACTTTTCAAATTGGCTGAGATCTCCTCAATGTCCAATTCATGCTGTTGAATTGTGTTTTCTATATTATATACTATGCATTCACTTTTGGAGTGGTTGTCTTCTAAGAGTGAGATTCTGTTATCCATCTAGTCTAGTCTACTGTTGATAGTTTGTATTGATGCCTTCATTTCAATTATTGCATCCTTCACTACCTTCAGAGCTTCTATTTGATTCCTGTTCTGGGTGTCAGATTTCTACTATTAAAGTTCTGAATTGTCCTTCTGGCAATCTTTGCATTTCTGCCTTGGTGGCTTCCGTTATTGTGGAGTTGTGGGAGCTCATTGTTTCTTTGTTATTCTTCCTTCTCATGATTTCAGGTTTCTTAAGTTGCTTTTTGTATCTTTCTCTCTCACACTGTAGGTTTCCAATGTCTAATCACTCTCCCTGTATAGTAACCTGTTCTGGAGGTAGATATTTACTACTAGGTGTGCCTTAAAAATGACTAGCCTCCCCTGTATGGTTATTCTTAGCTCTGTTGTGTGTTTATCACCCTTCAATATCTTCTTTGAAATCTGTGTCCCATATCACCCCACTGTTGTTCTGCCAGTAGATTGTACTGGGTTGCAGTTACTCTAGGGTTCCTTCTGTCTGCTGCAATGGTGTTGTCGATGAGTTCCAGGTGTTGGGGTCCGTGGATCTGTCTGTCACCTCAGTATAGGGAGTAAACTCAGAGATGTGGGTAGGTCAGTTTGTACCCTGTGCATTTTTAAACTTCAATGTACAAGCTGCTGAGTGGTTCTGTCTGTCAGTAGTGTCTTTGGTGACAGTCCATTTGTCTTTGGTGTCTGAGTGTCCTTTCTCATAGTTTACCTATTTGGTCCAATTTCAGCAGTAGGGATTTAGAGGAGTCAGCAGGTATATACAAGGGTGAGTTGTGTTATATTCAATAGTGAAGGGTGTATGAAAGGGGAGGAGCAGGAGTAGGAAGGTAGGAATAGGGTTAGGTAGAGGATAGGGTCAAGTATAATAAAAGTTTGGGTGTAATTAGGTAATATATTGTGGGGATTAGAGATAGTGAAGATAGAGGAGAATTCTACTAGCCAATACAGATTTAATGCAAGTTATTTGTAGACAGGTTCACTTGGAGTCTGATGGATAAAACAGAACATAGAATAAGGTAACGAGAGCCAGGTGTGGTGGTGCACACTTTTAATCCCAGTACTTGGGAGGCTGAGACTGGAGGATCTGGGTTCGTGGCCACCCTCTGTCTCTCTGCACAGGGCAAGTCCTTCTTGGGCAGGCGGGGTGTGCAGGCGGGGAATGCCTGCACTCTCCACAACCTGTGACCCTCTGTCTCTGCCTGTTTAGGCCTGGTCCCTCTCTGGCTGGCCTGAGTGTAGGTGGGGAATGCCATCACTCTCTACTTCCTGTGTCCCTCTGTCTCTCTGACTATGCAGGTTGAGTTCCTCTCGGGCTGGCCTGAGCAGAGGTGGGGGACGCTGGCACTCTCCACTTCCCATATTCCTCTGTCCCTTTGACTGTGTAGGCCAAGTCCCTCTCGGGCTGGCCTGGGCACAGGTGGGGGAAGGCCGGTGCTCTCCGCTGCCTGCATCCTTCTTTCTCTCTGACTGGGCACAGGCCAGTAAAGCTGGCACTCTCTGCCTGTTTAGGTCGAGTCCCTCTCAGAGTGGCCTGGGTGCAGGAGGAGAACGCTGGCACTCCCACTTCCTGTGTTCCTCTTTCTCTCTGCCTGTTTAGGTCGAGTCCCTCTCGGGCTGGCCTGGGCACAGGCAGGGAATGCTGGTGCTTTCTGCTTCCTGCTTCTGTTTGGCTCCAAGTCTCTCTGGGTCTGTTCTAGGTGCATACGGGGGACACCATGCTCCCCAGAGAAGGCTGGGTTGGTCTACAGCTTTCAGACCTGCTGTATTCCTTAGATTTTCATGTGTGGCTGCTGCCACAGACTGCTTGTGTCTGCACCCTCTCTTTTTTTCCTTGGGGGGATCTTTTCAATTGTACTGTGAGGCTGCTGCACTCACCTCTCTTGCTGAGTGTGTGGAGGGCCAGTGGGTTGTGATGGACATGGAAGTGGATATATCTGTCCTTCTCTGTCTTTTTGTCCTGGGGCTGTGGGATTTTGTAGTAGATGATCTTGATGTCTGTGAGGAAGGCCTCAGGTTGCTGGTTATAATATTTTTCAGATATACTTTTCCTTACTCCCATTGTGGAGTAATAGTCCAATTTCCCCTTGGTAATCTGGATCAATAACCTCAGCCAGCACCATAACACTAGTCATCTGGCAATCCAAACAGTAACTTTATATAGATAAAGCTTATTGCATAACATGGACAAATGGACTTCTTCATAGTACCCTTCCTAAGTCTAGACCTTTGGACATCCCACTCTAAGATATCTTGGAGTTGGCAGAGCAGACAAAATTTGAATCATTCTCCAACCAATAATGCCTTTTGAACCCAAGTTGGTAGCTTTAATAGTTGATAAAGATCTAATCAGGTAACTTATTTTACCTCTCATTGGGAAAAGTGAGAAAGGAGCAGTGTGCAGTGGGACCTAGAGTGTTATATCAGTGGAAGGAGCCTCATGGAATTTTAACATCAAGGATTAAAAATATAAACCTAATATTGCCCATCTTTTTTCCTAACCCATGGGCTTAATATCTAAGTTTATTGCAAAATGACAGTGCATTTGTCACTCTCAGTAGATGAGATCATCATTATATCAGGGAAGCCCTGATTGAGCCTTTGTGATGTTTCTCTCCCAGTACTAGCTAGTATTCCATTTTGGATATCTTCCTGGGACCATTGAGAAGGTATTTAGTTTTGGTCCTTAGATGATCCTTGTAAAGAATGAGACTAGCACCACAGGCTAAAATTGCACTCTATCTTATTGTCCAACATGAAAGCTTATAAAATAAATCAAAATAATCAAAGTCAACATCATGGCAATGCATCCTATTTGAATATAATCCCACTCTCACTATTAAGTTCCTAGGAAGCAATGCAAATATAAAAATCAAATTATCTCAGCCTTGTAAAACGTTCAAATTCACTGAAGTTCAAAGATCTGCTTAAAGGTAAGTAGGTAAGATTTGAAGGTTTTGAAGCTTGGTATGGAGAAAGATGACTTCTGGACTTACGGACTCCCTGTGTATATCACTCAGCCATTTTCATGACATGCCCAACTTGTGGCTTTTCCCTGTCATGGAGTGGAAGTCAATCAAGTTAACATTTATTGATTACTTTCTATGTGTCATGCACTATGAGTAATAAACAGATCATTAAAAGCGTAGCTCTTTTCTCTGAAAGTCACAATCAAGTAAATGAGGTAAAATGGAATAATAGTTTTCATACAAGGCATATCTTTTTACTTCAGTCTAAATCATAAACAGCATTTCTCATTTCTTCTTTGGTGCTCTCAACTCCAACCATGGACTTTATTGTTCCCAGCATAGTTTGCTTAACCACATCTCTATAAATACATGTGCAATTTCTTTTAGTTATGACCCTCTTCCTGCCTTCTCATATAAGCAGCCTTTAGGAACCAGTTTGAATCTCACCACTTTGGTTAAAACATTCTTGGATTTCTGGAAAAATATATATAGACCTCGCACAGAGATCCCATAGTATTCTCCATCTTCATATATCATTTACCACCTTGTTTAGAAAAAGACTTCTTATCTGTTTATTCTTCAGTGGTAGATCTTAATAATAGCTTCGATTCTTTCCCTCTATTTCTGTGCCCATCACCATGTGACTTTAAGGGGTCTCCCACTAAGTGACTGAGTTCATTTTCTTGTTATTTAATTCTGAATTTGTCTGTGTGACTTGTTTGGCCAATGGGATGCTCAGTCATGACAAAGTCTGGAAAATATACTTGAGTATTGCTGGTGTATCCTGATGCTTCCATTGCCTTGAGAATGTGCCTGGGATGGCCTCTTGGAGGATGAGAAATATGTGGAATCCAGTCAATTTGTCCCAAATACACTAGCAAAAGCTGGCCTCCATCAGCCAACAGCCAGCCACCCCCAGACAGGTAAGCCCAGCCAAGCACAGAATGTCTTATAAATAATTTAGACTTTATTATTGGCTCATGAGCTTATATATGTTATGAGCAAATATATGTTTATTGCTCTGTGTTACTGAATTTTTTGGTTATATGTCAGATAGCTATTTTGTGGAAATAATAATCAATACCCTTTCTGTTTCCACCATTAGACTGTAAGTTTTCTGAGATCAGGAATTATGTAAAACTCATTCATTTTCTTTCCTACTTCCTAGCATATCGAAGGCATATTTATTTGTTGAATAAGATATAGCCTAGATAAATAAATATTATACTTTCAAATTAGAACTTACTCCAAAGTTATTTAAATTTGGCTTTGAAAGATACAATAATTTCAAAATGTTTATAGCCCATTTATTTTCCTGATAATTCCTTAGGGTAATATTCATAATCAAAATGATTAAAATATGAAGAAGAGCAGAAGTCCAAGAAATACAGAAGCAAGAGAAAAAAACTTGGAGATGAACTGAAAATGTTGCTAATCAGTGGCTGACCATATGAAACAAATAATCCATTTGACCCAGTTTCTCCCTCTTTGTGCTAAATCAACTGTGATCTGTAAAAAAAAAAGACATTTCCAGTCACCATTTAATCCTATCAAAATGGCTATTGAGGGAAACATACCAAGTAATGTGTGCATATATAAATTTATTGCTTTGAATTTCATTATGTTGTATAATTACAATGTACCAATAAAATGATAGAAAAACCCCCAAATGGCTATTGTTGGATATTGAAATACTCATTATTATTATTATTATTATTATTATCATGGTGAACGCAAATATTTATTCTGTTTACTATGATTTCGGTGTAATTTGTCCTTCAGTTTCATGTGTTGGAAGCTTGGTCCTCAGTTTGGAGATGTGAGAGGTATTGGGCCCTTTAAGAGGTGGGGCCTAGTAGGAGGTCCTTGGGTCATTGGGGGCCCAATGAGGGTCAATGAGATTTAGATAGTTCTCATGGGACTCTGAGTTAGTTTTTACCAGAGGGTTGTTATAAAAGAGTGAGCATGGCCCAACCCAGTTCTCTGGCTTCCTGTCTGATAATGTGACCATTTTCATTCTCACGTGCTCTCACCGTGATATCATCTGTCATTAGTCCCTCACCAGAGGCCAAATTGATGGGGCGCCCATCAATCTTGGACTTTCGCTGGGCGTGGTGGTGCACGCTTGTAATTCCAGTACTTGGGAGTCTGAGACTTGAAGGATCCAGGTTTGTGGCCAGCCTGGGCTACTTAGTGAGGTCCTCTGCAACTTAGTGAAACCCTGTTTCAAAATAAAGAATAAAAAATAGGGCTGGGGGCGGAGCCCGGAGGTAGAATGGCCCTGGTATTCAATCCCCAGTACCACAAAAAAAAAAAAAAAACTTGGACTTTCAACATACAAAACTATGAGATAAGTAAACCTCTTTTTTATAAAGTTAGCTTACTTCATTACAGTAATACAAACAGTAATATACTATTTGTATATTTGTAGTTTCTTACCTACCAAATGTTTTTCTGCTTACTTGAAATGTTGATGAGTATGAACTTTTCAATATAGTAATTGTTTTAAATGTTAATAGGAAGAGGAAGTGCTGGCCCATTAAGGTCTCCATCCAGGTTTTCATAAGTGCATTTTTAATTCCTGTTTAGTAGTCAGTACATCATAGTATCAGTTGGTATTTTTTTTTGTCTTTTTCTCATTACATGGTCATTTTATATCAAAACTATGTCCTTTAAAAGTGAATTCTGTGATTCATATGAAAAAATTGTTTAATTCAAGGTTTTGATGGAGGACATTGAAATGATCATTACTTATTGTACTCAAAGCTAATTAAAATTGTTGGTTCTAGCCAGATGTGGCTCATGCTTGTAATCCCAATACTTGGGAGGCTGAGACAGGAGGATCAGATCGCAGGTTCGTAGCCAGCCTCAGCAGCTTGTGAGGCCCTCTGCAACTTAGTGAGACTCTGTTTCAAAATAAAAGAATAAAATAGCCGGGCATGGTGGCGCACGCTTGTAATCCCAGTTCTTGGGAGGCTGAGATGGGAGGATTGCAGGTTGCAGCCAGCCTCAGCTACTTAGTGAGGCCCTCCGCAACTTAGTGAGACCCTGTTTCAAAATAAAGAATAAAAAAATAGGGCTGGCAGTGTAGCTTGGAGGTAGAACGCCCCTGGGCTCAATCCCCAGTACCACAAAAAACAAAAACAAAACAAAAGAATAAAATAGGGCTTGGAGGTATATAGCTTGAAGTTAGAATGCCCCTGGGTTCAATCCCAAGTACCACAAAATAAATAGTAAATAAATAAATAAATAATAAATGAGGTAATGAATGCCCTGAGTCAGAATTAGTACAATTTCTTTTCTTTTAGATATAACTGTATTGAGCTGGACCATCTATATACTATAACTACAGTACTAGGCTCTGACTACTAGGGGTTGGGTTGAATTAAAGTCATTTGATAGAGATGAAACCTTCAGGCCATTCACTCATTACTAATCTCCTCAGTCAAGCCTTCCACGTCAGCATTTTTGCCTATTTAGGTTAATAACATTTTTTTAAAAGTGAGTTTTTGGTACTGGATGATTCCAACTGAGCTGGATATATAAATAATTTCACCTTTGACCAGGTAAAACTATAAAACACAGAAATGTAGCATAGTAATTTAATCTGAAATCTTTTGGAAGAATTTGATACAACACATATTTTAGTCATTTACATTTGAAAGACTCTTTTAATTTCAATCATAGTAAGTACTTTTAAATGTAAACTTTCTTACCGATTCTATTTGTATCGAACATAGAGCTGTGGTAAAAGTGTCCAAGGATATAATGAAATCTGTGTGATTTGAAGAAGAAAATACAGCCATGGTGAAAGATATGGGAAGAAATCCTTACAAATGGGGTAAAAGCTCTTTTCTTATCAATATTTATAGGACAATATGCAGATGTAATTTGTAGCTGTTGCAGATCATGTGGACTAAAAAAAATAGATGCATTACTTTCTCCTTTTTCCTTCCCTCCCCTGAAGTGTCAGCCTGGGTCTGGGATGAAGTCACTGTGTTGACTATGTTGACCCTCTCCACCAGCTATCCATGAAATTCCAAGAAGGCCAATTGATTGTCTTGCTCTTGCCGCTCTGATTCTGGACTGCAAGTAGAGAGGGTCTAGGGTAGTAAGACCTGAATGAAGATGGAAAAAGTCTATTTGTAGAAAATTGTTGGTTGTATGTCACCATTTAAATTGTAAGAAAACCAATAAAAGCCTTCAAAGAAAATGATGGGGCTTGTCATTCTTTTTTACAATGGTGCAGGTGTGTCCAAATGAATGAACTTTTAAGTCCAGTATAAACTTTCTTCCAGCAGAAACTCTCCCAGTACAAAGCAAGAGAGCCTCAGGTAAAGGATTTAAGACTGAAAAAGAAACCCTCAGATGCCATTTTATTCTCTCTGTTTTTGTAGTTATGTCACATTAACTTTAATGAGGCCAAATGTCTATCAAACTTTAGAAGTATATAAGAAATTTTAAGAATTATTATAGATTCAATTCAGAAAATATACTCTGGATAGTCAGTTAAATCTTTTTTTATTAAGGCTGACTTAAAAAATAGGAGCCTTTTACATTTTGTGCTATGTGACATAACCTAAAAAAACTCAGAAAATCCTGTGATAAAATTTTAAATGAAGTGTTTTGAGAGGTAAAAAGAATATGATGTGAGAAATCTTTTGACAGAAATATGACAGGCAGGTAGACAGAAAAGACTTACAGCATACTAGTTGAAGAAAAAACACTACCAAAAATGATACAATATATAACAATGGCCTGGGATGAGCCATTTTCTTTTTATTTCTTGGGTAAGAAGTGTTTAATGATTTCAACATTTACCTATTATGTTTCATTTGAAGTTTAATTCAAAACTATGATTAACCCTCTGAAGGCTAAGACAGGTATGTATTTTAAAATAAAAAAATTATAGATTTTCAACCACATAAGTCATAATATAAAACAGATGTAGACACAGAGACTTTCTGAGGAAACATTTGTGCGCCATGATCCCTCTTGATGAAAACTTGTAATGGTGACAAACCTCTGTTCTGACTAGAGAAGGAAAGTATTTCAGAGCAAATGTAAAACTTTCTTTCTTGAAGAAAAGCACTCAGTTCTGTAATTTAATTCTATTCTAAGCCATATCTTGAATTTCAGAGGGATGGTGAAGAAAAACTCCATGATCTTCAACAAGTTAGTTTTAAAATTTGTCTCTGGGGGATATGAAAGGTACTGTTCCCCTAAGGGCAACTTTAGTTTGTGACAATAGAGGATGGTGTATTGAGGAGCAAGGTGGTATCAGCTGTTCATTGTTGGGTCTAATGTGTCAGAATTGCAAATTTTAAAAAATTATCCACAAAGGTAGTATTTATTCAGCAGTCATGGTGTTGTTCAGAAGAATTATACTATTCTAAGTTTCAAAAACCTAGCTTCATTCTATAATCCCAAGCAATGTGCAAACTCAGTGACTATTCAAAAGTTATGAGCAGACAGAGGATTAAGACTCAGACTCTGATGTTCCAGTTTGGAACACTGGACACAGCACTCCTCTCTGACTGTAGAGATTATAGCCTGGAATATGGGCAAAGTGGTTTGTATTTAAAACATGTTCAGGGATTTCAGCATGTTGGGATGATTAAATATCCAGACCATTATGTGGTGATAGTTTAGTGTCTTTAAAGCTATAAATTATTCCAAAACAATAATAAAACTGAATGGCACCAGGTTGTTCTCAGAACAATTATCATGCTATAGCATTTAATATAAACTCATATTAACCACTATCATTACTTGATCACTTACCAACTACTGGGTAATCTAATAGGCTCAAATTCTTTATATTATCTAGAAATGGGAATATAGAGGCTCAGAAATTTTTAGAAATTTGTTCCAGTAGAGTCAGGACCAAACCCAGATCTATATTTTTCAAAATCTCATGATAACTTTTCTTCAAACGAAGAGGACATATAATAGTTAAGATATTCCAAAACACCCCAAACTGTAGTGACTTTAAGTTTATTTCTCAGCCGGGCGTGGTGGCGCATGCTTGTAATCCCAGTACTTGGGAGGCTGAGACTGGAGGATCTGGGTTCACAGCCAGCCTCAGCTAAAATTAATGAGGCCTGCCGCAACTTAGTGAGACCCTGTTTCATAATAAAGAATAAAAAATAGGGCTGGGGGTATAACCCAGAGGTAGAATGCCCCTGGGTTCAATCCCCGGTACCGCAAAAAAAAAAAAGTTTATTTCTCTCTGTTATTGTAGTCAACCTTTAAATTCCAGGCTCTGTATGGCCTCTCCATGGTATTGGAGACGCAGGCTCATGGTATTGTGTTGCTCTGCCATCACTGGGCTAAGGTGTCTTGTCGTATGATTCAAAAGGGCTCATCACAGTGTGCTTTCCAGCCTGTGGGAAGCAAGTAGAGGAATGGAAAGGGGCAGGGCATGCCACATCCCAATCACTTTTACTCATAAGCTATTGACTTGAACTCACCCATCTGTGGTCATGCTGAGTTGCAAAGGAAGATGGAAATTAAGTTTTTCTTCTGAACAACACATTTGTGCTCCTGTCTCCAAAGTCAAATGCTAAATTCATAGTTAAATATGACTCTTCCTTTTGTTACTTTTAATATGATCAACATATCTCATAACACCTTCTTATGATCTACATAAGAAATACTAGCTGGGCATGGTTGCGCACGCTTGTAATCCCAGTACTTGGGAGGCTAAGACCGGAGGATCGCAGGTTCAGCTACTTAGTGAGGCTCTCCGCAACTTAGTGAGACCCTGTTTCAAAATAAAGACTAAAAAATAGGACCGGGGGTGTAACTCGGAGGTAGAATGCCCCTGGGTTCAATTCCCGGTACCACACACACAAAAAAAATGCTGGAAAGAAGTTTTCTAGTATTATGGAAAAAGAGAAGTTAGTTGTTGGAAGTAAATTAGGGGCTGCCATAGGGTCTTTTAACATAATGGAGTCTATCTGCTTCTAAGGTCCAGAAAGATGATGTAAACTAACAACGCTATGCAAAATTTGGTAGCATAGCAAGTTCTGAAAACTGGTTCTTCTGACCTTCAGGTGTGTGTTTTACCTGCAATATAATTTTGGCTATACAGCTTCACTGATGCTGGTGAAAAAAAAATTCTGACCACATTAGATAGGTGTCTCTGAATCATGTTCATTAACATACAAAACATTCCCAAAGAATCCCAAAGATGTTTAGTGCTCTCCTTTTATGAGTTAATAACTTTTTGAAAAAAATATAACTTTTTGATAAAATAAAAAATAAAAAATAAAATAAAAAATAAAAATAAAAAATAATAACTTTTTGAAAAAAATATATAGATTTGTACTAAAATTATTTTTTGAAAAGAGATTTTAAAAATTATTTCTGCATAGATATAGAAACATAGTATGGGGGAAATTTAGCACAAATTTCTTATGGACAGAGAACAAGAATTAATTCTGGAATTTATTATACTGTGCATTTCACTTGGATTGCCTAACAAATCATTGGAGTTTAATTTTTTTTTTGTGATAGCTACTCCCTCAGCCCTATTTTTATTCTTTATTTTGGAACAGGGTCTTACTAAGTTGCAGAGGCCTCACTAAGTAGCTGAGGCTGGCTGTGAACCTGGATCTTCTGGTCCCAGCCTCCCAAGTACTGGGATTACAAGCATGTGCCACCACGCCCAAATTTGGAGTTTAATTTTAATTAAAAATATGGTGCATCATAGTCTAATAATCTATAGTCCTACACTGTCATGCAATTTCTGAAAAAGCAATGGAAAATTGAAATCATTCTGGAGTAGTGAAAATGTTTTTGTTCTCTGCCCATGGGCCAATTCATAATTCTGATTCTTTTTTTTTTTTGCGGAACTGGAGATTGAACCCAGGGGCATTCTACCTCCGGGCTACACCCCCGGCCCTATTTTTTATCCTTTATTTTGAAACCGGGTCTGGCGAAGTTGTGGAGGGCCTCACTAAGTAGCTGAGGCTGGCTGTGAACCCGGATCCTCCGGTCTCCGCCTCCCAAGTACTGGGATTACAAGCATGTGCCACCACGCCCGGCATAATTCTGATTCTTTAAATACCCATGCTTTGTGCATACACTGGAAAAAGGAGAAGAAGAAGAAGTAGTAGTAGTAGAAGAAGAAGAAGAAGAAGAAGAAGAAGAAGAAGAAAAGATTTTATTGTGACACACTATCGGCTTAGTGAAAAGCTGACCACTAAAGGAGTGGTCGAATAGACAACAGATTGTGCAGGCATAGTAAATTAAAACCAAAACAAAATGGAACAGAGAATTGTTTCAACTACTGCTATTAACCCTTCATTCTCATGTGCTTCTGTTCACTGAAGCATCACTTTTTTTGGTCTTGCCTGAATGAACAAGACTTTATATAGATACCATACTTTGTACTTTATAAAGTACTTTTGTGTATGAGATGTAATTCCATCTGAAAAAATCTAGTGAGAAAGGAAGAAGGGGCAATAATTCATATTTATGTAGATCATAAGAAGTTGTTATGAGATATGTTGATCACAACCATTTTTGCAAGCTGAAAAGTTACATGGCTTTTGGCTTTGATTTGGATCCTTGGTCTTTGACGTAATTGCTCAAGACTCTTTAAGCTTTAATTTCTATCAGATTACTATCTGTCTGTGTTCTCTACCCACCATTTTCCCCATACGCACATTATTTTTCAAACAAATATTAGAGGATAAAACCATTTTCTCATCTCTGTAGGCAAAGAACTTCCACAGTATAGAGGGTAATTGATCTTCCCTAGCTGTGAGGCTCTCAGCTGGCTGAACTCAGCCTTCAGTGAGGATCCTTAGTTTTCATTTAACTGGTTATCTCTGTTTCCCTAGTAAAGGTGTCTGGTGTCTGAAAACTACTAATGGAGTTGCTGGTGACTTCACTAATGCACTTTTGAGATAATATTCAGTGTTCTTCCTTCTGCTTTTCAATAGGAAGAGCTTAAGAGCTGACTTTGTCTGATTCCCAGACACGAGCTGGGATTTGGGTGAGCATTTTTGTAAGACTTTTATGATGGAGATTTCAAATGCCATTGTATATGCAGAGAAAAAATATGAGTGTAGCTGGAAACTTCTCATCTTCTTCAAACTACCCCATAAATATGGCTGACCAGAAAGTCAACAAAAATAGGAATAAAGGTAATATCTAAAAGTCATATTGTGTATTTTTATACATCTAAGTAACTGTATATGGATATTTTTAAACATATTAGGTTTTTTTGTTTGTATGTGGTACTGGGCATGGACTCAGGGGCATTCTACCTCTGAGCCACACTCCAAACCCAATTTTTTTCTTTAATTTTTGAAAGAGTTTTTATGTGTTGTTAAGGCAGGATAAGCCCTGAAATAACATTTGCTAGCTCCATATTATACCATAAAATCATAAATACAGGGCCTTGCAATAAAAGGCAGTGTAATTCTACCTTTTATTGTTTAAGTAAATTTTTGGGTAGAGAGTGGAAAATTTCATAGAATGATTGTACATTCTTTAGTTCAAGCTGGGTGTGGTGGTGCACACTTGTATTCTGGTTCTTGGGAGGCTGAGACTGGAGGATCCTGGTTGGCGGCCAGCCTCATCTACTTAGTGAGGCCCTCTGCAACTTAGTGAGACCCTATTTCAAAATAAAGAATAAAAATAGGGCTTGGGGTATAGTTTGGAGGTAGAATGTCCCTGGGTTCAATCCCTGGTAACACAAAAATAAATTTTAGTTCAATGATTTTCCCTCTTTATTTCTCAAGACCTGTCCTATCTTATCAGCTAGTCTATATACACATCTCTCCAGACACTTTTCAAAGAAATTATTAGCCAAAATTTTAAATAAACAGTGAGAATTGAAAAAAGCAAAACAAATTCTTAACAAAGAGAGGCATTTTTATGTATTTTCCTAACTTGTGTGGGGACAAAAGGATTTCTTTGAATGTGGAAAGACTTTCTTACTGAGTTCTCATCAACAGGTTTTCCTATCAAGACAACACTTCCTCTGGCAGACTGCTCAATACCTTTGCAAAACATACAGAAATCACTACTTCGATTAGAGACATAGACCATGCAGATAATTTTTCCCCAAAGAAATAATCTCCTCTCCGTGTCTTTCAGAACTCTCTGAAATAAGGTTAACTAGATCAGGGCTTTATGATGCCAGCAAAAATCTGCAACCCAGAGATAAAGAAGTCACATTTTGTTTTGAAGAGAGATGGCACCAGCTAAAGAGTAGACACAGTTACTTCAATTAGAAACACGGGGCCCCAGAGAGGAGCAAGTGACTCGGAACCTCACTGTTTCCTACAGACCCTGCCTGCTTCACTATCAATGGGAAACATAGTACTTCTAATTAACAAGTCATTTAAAATAATTTGCAAAAAGCAGGCACATGTCAAGTGTGGGAAGTTCCTCATAGAGGAGAACTTCAGGGCTAATGATGATGAGACTGACAGCAGTTGGGGACCTCAGAATCTTGCTCTGGCAGCTTGAAAGTGCACCTAATTAGCACCTGTGGTTCTGTTAAAAAAATAAAATAAAGGAATCAATATATGGTCCTGGGCTAGGTAATTTGCAGTGGTAAAAAGCCTTCATGTGCGTTGGGAATTCTGCTATTCTAAATAAACTAATCAATAACAAGAGTAAATTCTATTAAGGGAGAAATGAATACCTCAACTGAAATTGCAAAGATAAGTGGCCCAGAAAGCAAAGGAAGCTGCCAGATTCCCACATAGTCATTTAAGGCAATAAGCCATTTAAGTTGAATCTCTATTTGTCTTGTTAAAGTTACACTGGTCCATATAATGTACTTGTCTTTCATGGATAAAGAAGATGACAGTGGCGTGTCCTTTAGTTTGACCTCATTGAAAGACCTTGTGAGTCAAGGGAGCTCTGTTCAAATTCTTAATTTGCCATTCACTAAATGAAGAATACCAACTCTTTCAACTGTCTCGACTGTCTCATCTGTATGATGGAAATATTAGTGTCCATTTCACAGAGCTCTTATGAGAACTAGTTTTGATATATAGTAGGTAGTAAAAATGGTATACATTACTAATTCATGTTTTCCAACATTGTGGATTCATTCACTCAAAACTATTTTTGGGTGCTTATCATAGTCTGGGCTCTGTGTAGGTTCTGGGTGGCTCTGTCTTCAACATTGGTACTACACTACTTGCTTTCTTAGGTGATAATGAATGAATACATGTGAAAATGATGACTCTTAATATTTTTAATATTTATTACAGGAAGACACTGTTGCTTCAACCAGTGAACTGGTGACATTTTTCAAAATAGTAAAATTTGTAACTATTCCAAACAACTCTTAAAAGGGTAGAGAATAGCTTTCTCCCCAAAGAATAAACATCGAAGTACTGACCTGATTGTGCCATGGATTCTAAGGAGTTCTACAGGAAGAATTTTCAACTTGGGTCAGTCATGACCCACTTGTTGAATCACACAGTCTTCTACTTCTATTTTCAGCAAAGACTTATTTGGATTTCTATAATATGTATTATTTACTTAAAACAGACTCAGACCACCATACATCATACCATACCAGTGGGATTATTAGGGGCAGGGCCTCTACTCTGGTTTTTACCTCGGCAGAAGGACTTAAGAAGCAGGATGGCTGTGGACTAGCTTATTGTCCTGGACAAATAGAAGACTCGGTTACACACTGCTGTAATTTCCTCATTGATGATTGGAGAATGGGTTTTAAGTTGTATGCAATTACTAGACTATGCTACCTATTACTAGGCTATAGTACCCCATGTTCTCTGTGATGCTCTTCTGATGGAGATACAATGTGGCAGCAGTTCACAAACTTTACTTGCATCAGAATCACCTAGAAGGTTAAGTTACTGATTTCTGAGACCAACCTCAAGAGTTTCTGATGCATTAGATGTGTAGCCTGAGAATACTCATTTGAATGAGTATTCAAATGAGGGGATGTCGATACAGTTGCTGGTTTGGAGACCACATTGTGAGAACCACTGGAGAAGAGTAATTTTTGTCAGATACTGCAATTACATTAGCACTAGCCAGTGCTCATATGGTGATGGCAAAATGCCTTCCCATATAGTTTCACTTAATCCTCCCAGTAACCCTGGGAGGTAGGCATTATTAGTTCTGATTTATAGATGAGAACGGTACTGTAACCATTTCTGATTTTTCTCTCCTAATAGGCTGTGAGTTCTATGAGAATCCATATCATATTCAGTTTTGTATCCTCAACACATAGCAGGGTGTCTGGCAATAAATGTTTGTAGAATGAATAGAGGAATTTTCTCCAAGTCACATAGGGAGTTTGTGGTAGAGTCCAGTTTTGAATCTGAACTCCTTAAATATTAGTCTTGTGATTTTCTACTCGTGGGTATACAAATCAAAAAGCAAATCTCCACTCATACTCGGGAAAAGACAGGAGTAGTTTTTCTGTTTTATCCTGAAATCCTGGGTTTAAAACCCCAGCTAGCTACAACAGCTAGCTACAACCACCAAAATACAGCACATCAGTCATGTCTTGAACATTTATTCTTTTCTCTTTTCACCATGTCTGTTTAACCAAATGCAGGTAGTCCTTGCAGGTAGTTTAAGACAATAAAAATGATTGTACAAGATAAAATTCTAAAAAGTGACCTTAGTAATAAACAGCAAAAATTACATGAGTTTTAAATATTATTTTGCCAAATACTGAAGACTCTTTTGCATTTATTATAAATATTTTTACTTAGGGAAGTAAAAAATAAGCCAATATTTATTTGTACATTGTACAATTTATAACATTAAAAACATTGAGAATTAAAATATTTATTTATTTGTAAATAACTTATCAAGCATAGTTTGAACAATGCTAGCTTATCATGTAACATATGATATGGGATGATCATCTTTTCTATGCCTGGGAAAATTGTCATTTCTAATTTTGGATCAGCTCCGTTTTATTGTTCACATTTTCAGTGTTATAAAATATCTTTCATAGTTCTTATAATGTGAAATTTTTTTGTTGTTACTCCATTTGGGGTATCTTCAGTCTTTTTTTTTACTTTTATTGGTGTATTGAAATTATACACCACAGTGAGGTTAGAAGCAATACAAACATACATGTACACAGCATTTGGTGTGCTTCCCGCTGGACCCCACCCTGCTTCTTCTCCTTTCCTGTACATGTTAGTAAGATTGGATGTAGCATTATTTGAACGGTTTCCTTTATCATCTCTCCTTTTTTTCCCTCACCACCTCCTTACCCAAATTCCCTTCCATTATTCTATTGGTGTCTTTCCTCATTTATCTGAAGTACCTTTTGTTTCCTATTTTCTCTCTAGCTTCCACATATGAAGAAAACATATGACCCTTAACTTTCTGTGACTGGATGATCTTAACCTAGCATAATATTCTCTAGTTCCATCCACTTTCCTGCAAATGACATAATTTTGTTCTTTTTTATGGATGAGTAAAATTCCATTCATCAGTTGATGGACAACTAGGTTGGTTCCATAATTTGGCTATTGTGACGATATACATGTATTGCTATAGTATGCTGACTTTCTTTTGGAAAGATACCAGGGAGTAGTATAGCTGGGTCTTATGTTGGCTTCATTCCTAGTCTTTCCCTACTTTCTTCATTTATCTTGATAACTTTCCCCCCAGTTTCTTCACTGCATATCTAAAGTCTCTTGAATGGTGGCAGTGTCAATATTTTCATGGTCAACTATTTCTTCTCTATTTCTTTGTAATCTGTGTGCCAATTTCACAGCAACTTTATCTGAACTCTGCTTCTCCAGATAGCTTAACATTATTAATCAAGACATGCCAACTTATAAAACAATGAAAACAGCCCTTACTAGAAATAAAAGGTCCTTCTTCAACCGCCTTTAAATTATAATTTTCTTTCAATGTGGCAGATAACTTCAGTGCCTTGGCCTGAATTCTTGTTCTACCTTCCCCAACATTTCAAATCTAATCACATACAATTTTACTTTATTTTTTGTTCTCTTGCACTTTGATCTTTATCAGTTGATTTGTTATTTTGATTATCCATTTTTGTAAAATGTCATGAGGTTATCACTTACAGATAATGAGGCAACATAACTACATGATTTCTGGTTCATATATGAGTTAAATAACATGGGGTTTGATGAATAACTGACAGACTGTGAAGGAAGTCATGTGATATAAATAAAAAGGACAAAGTTCTCAGTCAGAGTAGGTAAGCTAGGCATTCTGATGGAGGGGAATTTGGACTGGTTTGAGATTGTTTATTAAATTCCTCATTTTCCTTTTTTTCCAAAGTAAAGATTTTACTGTGCTCTGGATTGCTGTAATTGAATAGCTACAGACATTTTAGGCATTAATTTATTTACAGCTTAGAACACTGCTTACCATGTAGTTGACACTTAATATACACATATTTTATCAAATCCATACTGGGCCTTAGGAATGCAAAGACGATACAGAAACTGTCATTGTGGACACAGAATAGGGTTCTCTGTATTCTGCTTTTCTACTGAACCTTCAAGATTATACAATGCCAATATCAGTGAAGTTTCTAATTCAGTACTTGCAAAGTTTTGGTAACTCCAGTAGAAGTTAATGCTGTAGTCAACTGAAGCCAGGACTGGAGATAAATGTTCCAGTCAACTGAAGCCAGGACTGGAGATAAATGTTCCACTTTCAAGGTGGTTCACTCACACGTCAAACAAGCTTTGAAGGCTGTTGGACAGGGGTCTCTGTACCTCTCCACCATGTCGTTCCATGGGGTCACTTGAATGTCTTTCCGATACAGCAGTTGGCTATCCCCAGAGAGATTGAAGTTGCTGATCTCATTATGCCTTGCTTTGAGGACCACACATTTGTCAATTTCTCAGTTTTCTATTTGCAAAGGGTATGAATACCAGGAGAATTTCTATCTCAAGAGATATGAACCATTAGCATCCTATTTTGCAGATGAGTAAACTAAGGCATAACTAGTAAATGGGAGAGATGAGACTTTAATGTTCTAGCTTCAGAATTTATGCTCAGCTATCATGCTGTTGGGTGAATTACACTTTAGTATTTACTATCATTATTATATATTATTTTCATGTGTGCTTTGAGTTTATGAGTTCTTTATTTTATTTTAGTGGGACCACATTGTTTTTATTAATATAGCTTTATAATAAGTTTATATCTTGGACAATTCCTCCACTTCATTCTTTATGAGATTCATAGGTATTCTAGGATTGTTTCACATTTTTTCTTGTGAAACTTTAATGCTGAAGCTAGGGAAGGCAGTGAGAACAGTGCTGACTGAAGTGGAACGTTCTCGTGGTGTGAAGTGTACCCATTGCTGTTCAGTAGTTACTGGCATAATAGAAACACTAGGGAACAAATATTTCCTTGTCAAGACTCATCTGAGCCAAACTTTTCTTCAAATTCGTGATCAAATTTGTAGACATAAATATAGCAATTATAGAAAAGGGCAATTTTTTGTATATTTAGGACTATTTGCTGAGTTTTGTAGTTTTTTTCAGGAGCAATTAATTTTATTTCTTTTGCCTCTTCCTCCCTGTTTTGCTTATAACCTTAGGTGAAACCATGTGGGAAAGAAGGATGGAGCAAAGAAATAATTCCCTATTTAATGCTTCTGGTTGGATGATTGGCATAAAAAAGAATTACAATGTTGTGATAGTTAATCTAGGTTGTCAACTTGACCTGATCATGACACACCCAAGATTATGTGACTTTGGGTGTATAACAGCAGATTAAACAGAAAGCCCTGCCCTGAATGTAGGCAGCAGGATTCTGATAGGTGGGGACTTAGATAAAAGAGGTAGAAGCTGCGTAGAGTGTGTGCGACTCTTTCCGAGGAAAACGCATCTGCTCTCGCCTGAGATCGTCGGCCGCCGGTTTCGCTTTTCTCTGAAGAGCTTCTTGATCTTCTCGGCCTCC
>PVJS01026827.1:0-26707 GCA_004027185.1 Glis glis | reverse complement strand
AAAAAAAAAAAACACCAGAAAATCCATAATTGTCTTCACAACACCAAAAATGTTAAAATTTCCCAAATAAATATTTTAGAAGGCAAATAATACACTTAATTTCTGGTTTTAACAATAGCTTTATAGCGATCTTGTAAAAAAACAGTCAAGCGTTGTGATATGAAGCCTTAACTCAGCAATTTTATCTTGTGCGTCTGACTGGCTTGTGCTGAATAAAGGGAGAGATTGCATTTAAATGAATACAGCTGACCTTCAGAAGTTGAAAGGAAAGGAACAGTTCAAGGGGGGGAAAAAAAAACAACTTTCTTCTCCTGCCAAAATTGTTGTTTCTGGTATAAGTTCCTTTAACCCTAGACTTGGAATCCACTGGTATTCCTATTTTTTTTTTTTCCTATCAGATCTGAAAGTTTATGGCTTCATTTAGAAACTGGGAAAAGCACAAAAGTTCTCTTTTAATGATCCCACATCCATGCTCAATGTTACGTATTTATATCTTTACATTTAAAGAGAGGGTCCGTTCATACTGAAATTTATACCGTAGTATCCTAAAATAAAATAAAAAAAAGCAGAATGCCATATTGCCTAACGGATATAAAAATCGAAGTTTCTTTCCTTCTGAAAATCATTACCATATGCTTGAGAAAAATGGTTCCATTTAGGACAAAATTTCATTTTTATCATTGTAAGCAAAAAGCTCTCTTTTGATGTGGTGGGCGTGTTTGTTTCTGGTTGTGCGGCTGATGCTGATGTTGTTGGAACCGACACATCCCCCTCCTTGGATGGGGACTCTTTCTCTTGCCAACCCGGGTGATGAATTATAGTGTTTTTTGTCTCTTAAAATGTATAGTCGCCAACATTCCGTGGGCTCTTTTTCTGATAACGCGGAGGCTGTTTCTGCTGCGGTCTGCACTTTTTGCCCCCCCTCCCGGCAAAACCACATGTCATAGAGCAGTCGCTGGCTTCTGGGTGTGTGAGCAGAGCCACCCCGACATGCCAACTTGGTTAAGGTGGCGAGACCGAGGAGGTCTCCGGTTAGAAATCTTTTCATAGCTTCAGAGCAGGGTCAGCAAATGCTTTCTGTAAAGGACCGGAGAGTAAATATTTTGAGCTTTGAGGGCCATATGGTCTCTGTCGAAACGCTGCTCTCCTAGCCTGAAAGCAGCTACAGACTCTGTGTAAATAAATGAGTGTCTGTGTTCTACTAAAGCTTGATGGATCCCGAAACTGGAATTGTATATGAATTTTATATCATTTGATGTCGTTGGAGTGCCACGAGCTATTACTCTTCTTTTGAGTTTTTCCATCCATGGACAAATGTCACACACCATCTTTAGCTCATGGACCACATGAAAGCTGGCCTGTCCCTAGTTGGAGTCTTCCTGGGTGACATAGCAGGGCCTCCGCACCACACCAGTGGATGCTTCAGGCAGCAGCAGAACTTTCAAAGCTCTGAAACTTAACCGCTGTCTCCCTAAACGTTCCTTGAATGTCCCATTATGGATTTAACATACGTGAGTGTAGCCAAGCCTTTTTTGAACCTGTTTATGTTTTCAACTCCGAGGGCTTCTGCGAGTAATGAGTTACATCTGTTAAATTACGTGCCGAATGAAGAAGCATTCCCTTTAAATTATCCTAGAAACTACAATAGTAAAATGTAATTCAGAGAATAAATATTCATGGTCTCAACTAGTTAAAGGGGTTCTGGGGCTCCGCAGCCTGTTACCTTCCCTCTCTGCTGGGACTCCAGCTGGCACTGTAGGCTCTAGCAGGGAGGTGTCTGGGGTCCCCGCAGGCCAAGGTGCCACCCACCACCCTGAGTTCAACAAGGTCTGTCTGTTCTCTGCTTGCCGGTGGCTTATTTATGATGGGTTATAATAGAAAAGTTAGGGGCAGCCTGGAGTGAATGAAGTTGAGGTCTCAGGGAGGTCTTTGTGGCAGACAGGTGGGCCGGGCCTCTGTAAGCCTTCCACAGGGTCCCCTGTCCTGTCCCAGCTCTGATACTGACATCTCAGGAGCCTGTGTTTGAAATAAGACTCTTTTCTCCCCTTCTTTCAGGAGTACTTGGACCTCAGTCAGCCTCTCGAACCGTATTCACCTTGTTATCCTGACCCGAGATGAAATAAAACGTCTCTCTTCCCTTCTTTCAGGAATACTTGGACCTCAGTCAGCCTCTCGAACAGTATTCTCCTAGTTACCCTGACACAAGGAGTTCTTGTTCTTCAGGGGATGACTCTGTGTTCTCTCCGGACCCCATGCCTTACGACCCCTGCCTGCCTCAGTTTCCACACATAAATGGCAGCGTTAAAACATGAACGGACGCGTCTTCCCGTCCCCACACGGGACCGCGCCAGGAACCTACCTACACCGAGCAGGGAGGCCAGGCCTCCAGTGCCTGTCGCCTCCGCTTGTATATATGGATCAGAGGAGTAAATAATCGGAAAAGTCATCGGCACACGTGTAAAGATTTATACAGCCGAAAACTCGTCATCTTTGCCAGGAGAAGAATGTCTTTGGAGCATTGAATAGCCACAAGCCACCATGCCACCCCTCTGACCCCCTGCGGGTACTGGCTGTGCCCACCCAGTCAGACTCAAGGCAGATGCACATTCTGCCTTCCTTGTTAATTTTGTAATAATTGGAGAAGATATATGTCAGCACACAATTACAGAGCACAAATGCAGTATATAGGTGCTGGATGTATGTAAATATATTCAAATTATGTATAAATATATATTATATATTTACAAGGAATTATTTTTTGTATTGATTTTAAATGGATGTCCCAAGGCACCTAGAAAATTGGTATCTCCTTCCTTTTTTTTTTTAATAGCTATTTGCTAAATGCTGTTCTTATACAGAATTTTCACCGAGCAGAGGTGGGAAAAATACTTTTGCTTTCAGGGAAAAAATGGTATAACATTAATTTATTAATGAATTGGTAATATACAAAACAATTAATCATTTATAGTTTTGTTTTTTTGGTAATTTAAGTGGCATTTCTATGCAGGCAGCACAGTGGACTAGTTAACCTATTGCTTGGACGTAACTAGTTATCAGATCCTTTGAAAAGAGAAATATTTACAATATATGACTAATTTGGGGGGAATGAAGTTGCGATCTATTTGTGTTTAAATTCTGCTGTCAGATGATTGTGCTCAAACCACCTAAATGCTTAGATGACAAGAAGCTGTTCATAGGAGAGTTTTTTGTCTTGGTACTCAGCTCTGTCATCTGCCAACACAGCATTTAACTGGACTTCCCAAGGCACATGGTACCAGCATCCTCATTCAAAGATGCCTTAATCCATTCCTGGAGGACAGACTTGAGTCGAAGGACAGCAGGATGGTTCCTCTCCGGCAGCTGGCCTTCCGCGCCCGAGTCGCACATCATCAGATTAACCCGTGTGCTCTTCAGTGCATTTCGATAACGGCTTCCGGGTTCTTTGACGTCAGAGAAGCCTTTTAGGATCTTTTAAGTTCTATCCTCAGAAAATGGAAACACAGAATTGTTCTGCTGAGAGTTGGGGGGGCACTTCCATCTTTATCAAGGGATTGCGTCCGTCTGCTGCTGATAAGACCTCACCCAAAGATCCAGCCTACTACCGACATCAGACAAAATACCGCCACGTCGTTCATTCTGTATAAAAGTATTGTGTTTTGCTTTCGAAACACCCACTCACTTTGCTATAGCCATACAACATGAATGCAGATTACACTGATTTTATGTGTTACAAAATTGGAGAAAGTATTTAATAAAAACCTGTTAATTTTTATACTGACAATAAAAAATGTTTCTACAGATATTAATGTTAACAAGACAAAATAAATGTCACGCAGCTTATTTTTTTAATCCTCGTGTCTTACCAAATGGTTTCCTGTGCCCAGAGGCGTTGGTGAAATGCTGTGTGATGTGAATGCACAAAAGCCAGACCCGGAAGGCTCTTTGTTTGCCACGAACAGGAGTGACTTGCCGGAGGGGTTGGCTAGGACCAGCAGTGCCTGGGACAGCTGGATCCGGCGGAAAATCGGGAGTGGGTTCAAGCCCTGTTAGGTTGCTTACTGGCACCTTAGGGGAGTGAGTCATTATTCCCTCCTGGGCCCCAGAGGAGCAGAGGAGCCACACGAGAGGGAGGTGGCATAAGGATGAGGAGGTATTGAAGAGGGGAGATGCTCAGGACCCCTGGATTCCAGGGACCTTGAGCCCTTCTAGGCTGGTTTCTTTGTGATGCACAGAGAATTGAATTCACTTCAAACTCCCCAAGAAACATGAAAACATGGACAAACTTTTTTTTTTTTTTTGCAGTACCAGGGATTGAAACCAGGGGGGTTATACCTCCGCGCTACACCCCCGGCCCTATTTTTTATACTTTATTTTGAAACCGGGTCTCACGAAGTTGCGGAGGGCCTCACTAAGTAGAGAGAGAGAGCGAGAGAGAGAGAGCTGAGGCTGGCCGCAAACCTGGATCCTCCGGTCTCTGCCTCCCAAAGTATTGGGATTACAAGCGTGCGCCACCACACCTGGCTATGGACAAACTTTTAAATAGTTATTTTCATACCGTCAAGAATCCAAAGAGAGAAAGTGGAGGTTTGCCGTCAGTTAACACATGCGGCTCTGTGACCTGCAGGGTTCCATTGTATCTGCTTGCCAGCCTCATCTGCCCCAGGAAAGGGAGGTTGAAACCAGAATGCTTTTTCTCACTTCCGCCATGTTCTTGAGGCCATCAGTGGTGGAGCCAGGGAGTCACCGGGCATCAGCAGAGTGGCCTATCGTCCTGGTTCCACGTTTGCCGACCTCTTCCGCTTCTGTTTCTGATTTCATAGAGCAGGGTCATGATCCCACCAAAAGAACATGATCCAAAAAATAAGGCATGGGAGAGCAGCCTAAGAAAGGTGTCACCTGATCACATGTGTACAGGGTGACGGTTCTGCAGCCCTTGGCCCCAGGGAGGGTGGACCTGCTGTACTGCGGGTGTCTTTGCAGCCGGGGCAGGACGCACCCCGGTTCTTCTCTGTGCAGACCAGTGGTCCATCTTCCATCCTCCTGAGCCTGAAAGGACAGTTTATGGGTTTGCCCATATAGATTATAATAAAGGTAAGGATCGCTATACATTTTGCCTATTTCAGGGAGATAGGTGGGCAAGAATCCTAAACCAGCTCTTGACCATTTTTTGTTTGTTTGTTTGTTTTAGAATTGTTTTCAAAGAGGTATTTGTCATGAAGGGAAGAAGATAGAATGCTCCATGAAAAAGATGGAAAATGCCTTTTTTTTTCTTTTGGATCTACCTTAAACATGCAAAGACAGGACAAGCTTTGCAAATTAGATGAGCCACGTGTGAGTCATTGAGTCATGAGATAGTTCATTTGCGAAGACCTAAAAGCTGGTAGGCAGACATCATGGGTGGGTGGAGCCTGGGCCCTGCTCTCCCCAGCTGGGAAGGGCCTGTTCCAGAGGCTGCCTCAAAGGACAGCTGGTGTTGGCCTCTGGCAGGATGGGGAGGAAGGAGAGGCAGCCCCTTTGGGCGAGCTCTGGATTCCCAGGGCCAGAGGACCCCTCATCCACTGCTCAGCCTCTCTCTCTCCTTACTTCAGGAAGCTTCTCTCCATCCAATTTTGTGGGAAGTTCCTTAACCCCACACCTGGGAAATTAAAAATTAAAACCGGTGTGTGCAGTAAGATGTCAGACATGAGCAGGTATGAGGAGCTATTGGTCTGCTAGCTTGTCCTGTCTCAGTAAGGCTCTACAAGGCTGGGTCCAAAGGGCTGAGCTGTGATAACAGGAACTTGAGACTGGGCTTACGGGTTGTGAGGGTGACCCCGCTAGCAAATGGTCTAAGTAAACAAGGCGGAAGCTTGCGTAGTATAGTAGTATAGAAAAAAGACAACAAGGACGGGGAGTGGGCTTGCCTTGAATCCCAGTGCTGTATTTTTTTAGAGCTGGGTGATGTTGGGCAAGTCACAGATTCTGTCTGTACATTCAGTTACTCTACTCTAAAACTGGCTGTCGCCAGCCTCATAGACTTACCATGAGGATAACCTGCAGGAGCTCAGTTCTGGCAGATGGTACTTAAAAAAAAAAAAAAGTTTTCCTCTTCCTGTGAATTTTAAGAATATATTCCAGTGTGTTTTTTTTAGTATTTTTACAACACTATGTAATCATCACTGCTATCTTATTCCAGAACATTTTCATCAGTCCGAAAAGAAACCCTGTACCCGTTAGCAGACACTTCCCATTTCCCCAGCCCCTGGCAGCACCATCTGCTCTCCGTCTATGGATTCGCCTATTCTAGACATTCCATGTAAATGGAATCAGACAGCATGCAGCCTTTTTGTATCTAGTTTCCTTCAATTAACATAATGTTTTAAGGTTCATTCGTGTTGTAGCATGTCTTGGTACCTTGTTCCTTTGTGTGTGTGTGTGTGTGTGTGTGTGTGTGTGTGTGTGTGTGTGTTTTGCCAGGGATTGAACCCAGGGGCATTCTACCTCTGAGCTACACCCTCAGTCCTATTTTATTTTTTTAATTTGAAATAGGGTCTCACTGAGTTGCAGAGGGCCTCACTAAACTGCTGAGGCTGGCTGCAAACCTGCAATCCTCCTGCCTCAACCTCCCAAGTCTTGGTATTACAAGCGTACACCACCACGCCCAGCTCCCCATTCCTTTTTATTGACAAATCATATTCCACTGTGTGGATGGATGTACTGTGTTATGTTTAGCTACTCATCCATGGTGGACCACGTGAGTTGTTTGTACTTTTTGTCTACTATGAATAGCACTGCTGTTAACACACATGTATAAGTTTTGGTGTGGTCATATGTTTTAATTTCTCTTAAATATACGCCTAGGAGTGGAATTGCCGAGTCACATGGCAACTCTGTGTCTGACTTTTTGAGGAGCTGTCAGACTGATTTCCAAAGCAACTGTACTCTTTTATAGTCCCACCAGCAATGTATGAGGTATCCAGTTTCTCTGCATCCTTGCCAACACTTACTACTGTCCATATTTTTTAGTATAGCAACCTAGTGGGTGTGAAGTGTCTTCCTACCGAATGTGTATGTGTGTGTGTGTTACTGGGGATTGAACCACCCAATGGCATTCTTCCTGCAAGCTACACCCCCAGCCCCTTTTTAATTTTTCTGTTCTGAAACAGCATCTCACCAGGTTGCTGAGAGTCTCACTAAGTTACTGAGGCTGTCCTCAAACCTGCAATCCTCTTGTTTCAGCTTCCCAAATACTGGAATTACAGGCATGTACCACCATGCTCAGCTTCCTAAAGATTTAAAAGCTGAGGAGATAACAGATATCATGGATCTGTTATCCATGATACCTTCCTGGGCTTTTCAGAAAAAGATACTTCAGTGAAGCTGCTTAGTTTCCACACTTACAAAGTGGCTGAGGTAGGTAAGAGGCCTCCGGGATGCTCATGGAATGGAGAGGCTGAGAAACAGATCAAGTTCATCTCTTTCCTCCTGACCAAGGGAGGAAGGAAGTGCTGTCACGTGATGCAAGGGGCACAGATTCTTGCTGGCCGGAATCCTCGGGCACATCGCTCCCTCATGTCCGCGGTTTTATTCCAGTCCTTCGGGACTGATTAGCGCACCATTACTTATGTATGCACATTGAGTCCATCTTATCCAGCCTGCCGTTTTGATGTTATTTATTTTTTGATGTTTTGAAAGATGAAAGCAAAGTTTATCTTCTCTCACATTTCATCCCCAGGAAGCCTTGGAGGGACTTGGCTGTCTACCCCAGGCGGGGACGGCAGAGGCCTTCCACATCTTAAGTGACATTCTGGAATAGGGCCCTCCTTGCGCCTTTTCCCCCGGGGCTCCTGGGGGTTTTGAATGGGCTCCTCAAAATTGCCCGCAGGTCTGTCTCAGAGGGTCCCTGGAGGTCCTGTAAAGACAGTGGGCAGGTAGATGGTCAGTCAGTCCTGGGAGACTCTATCCTCTCAGGACCTTTGAAATAAAAGGCAGTGGATTTGTGCCAGTTCCCAAAGTGGAACCCCAGAGCATGAAGCAGTTCAGCGACAGGATTTAGTTTAAAATACATAACTGGACAAATGGCTTTTCCTCCTGCAGCTCAGGATCCTGCTTCCTCCGGGCTGTGCCCTTCCAGGCTCTTTGTCCTCTCCTAATTCTTTTGTTGAGGGTCCTTGAGTGAATCTTGCCTTACATCCCTTACAAGTCAAAGTCCACAGCATGATGTTCTTGGAAAAAGACAGGACACTTAGAGATCGATAAATTAAGAATAAAGGAGGAAAAGTTTCCTTGGTCCATAAATGTGGTGACAGGTGATCTCTGTGTCAAATAATCTTGAGTTAAATGAGGTTTTTACCTGGGAAGCACTGAACAGTGCTGTTACATTCACTCAAATATTAGATGCCCCCCAATATAGACATAGACATCAATGTTGGTATTGAGACAAATATGAAGATAAAATATACATGTGTGTCTGAGTATATATATAAATATAATTGTGGCTGTTATTGCTAATCAGTTGTGAATGTGACCAGGGCCATGTCACTCCATCACTCTTTCTTAAACAAAAACATTTAATATGTTTTAAATCATCAAAATAATGATAAAAAAATTTTAGTCATGAAATTATGTTTACAACATTCAACCTGTAGATTCCCCTTTTTAAACATTTACTCTACAAATATAGCCAGGCAATGAATATCTGGTCTGATCTTAAAGGGACAATTAAACACTTTGGGAAGGGCATGGACCAAGCTGGTGAACGGTTTAAGTACCATGATCCAAAAGGCAGAGCCTAGAGCCGCGCAGAGGTTCCGGAGGGTTCTTGCAACAGAAACTCTGGCCCCAGGTGTGGTGTTGTGACAAGCAAATCAAAATGGTACCCTGGCAAAGGGAATGCCGTGTGGAAGCCCCAGGAGGCCTGGTGTGGGGTTCAGGTGGCGGGACTGTACGTTATCCAGGGGCCTCCTCACCAGCTTTTTGGGAACTGTGAAATTAGTGTAGGTCTCCCTACAGGACCGGAGAGGCAGAAGCAAACTCGACCCTCGCTGTGGGGAAGCTCAGAGGTCCTGGTTGGCTACGGAGGTGCCTCGTGCCTGCAGAAGTTATGAACAGTAAGAGGAGGCTGCAGCGTTGGGCAGGGCTGCACTTTCACACTCCGCTGGGATTCGCTGCCTCTTCTGGAAGAAGGCTCTGGGTGTCTGACCCACGTATCACAGCAGGGGAGGAAATTGGAAGCCTGGTTCCTTCCTGCCATGGTCTTTACTGCTGGAGAGATTAGCCTATTGGTGGCTTCTTGCTGGTTTTAGGTTTAACCAAAATGCAGAAGTTTCTCATTCATTGCTGGCCATCACCCAGGAGTAGCTAGAGCTGTGAACAAAAAAGGCAAAGTTGAAACACTAAACCACAAAACCGCCAGTACATGGCTGGGCTGGGGTGTGGGTGGGCAGAGGGCTTGTCCTATCTCAGATCCCGGGCCTGCAAACTATGGCCTGCACACCAAATCAAGCCCACTGCCTGTTTTCATGCTGCCTGTGAGCTAACACATGGTTTTAAATGGTTGAAAAAGATTTTTCAAAGATCTATTTCATGGCACATACAAATGATACCACTCCAATTTCAAGGTCTATAAATAAAGTTTTATTGGGACACAGCCACTCCCCTTCCGTAAAATGCCTACAGCAGCTTTCAAAGGTGACAGCAGAGTGGAGTACCTACAACAGAGATGGTCTGCAAAGCTGAGCATTGATCTTTGCAAAAAAAGTTTGCTGCCCCTTGACCTAGATAACGGTGTAGCGGTTGGATGCCAGGCCCCTGCAGGTGGCTCGTGGGCAAGGACGGTGGCAGGTAATAAAGCCTTGAAACTGGGTGATGCTTTCAAGCATCGGCTCCACTTGAAAGTGAGACCTGAGGGTGGGGATGAAAGTCATGGAAAAGGCCCTTGGGCCAAGCAGGATGCGTTAAGGTTCGTTGGAGACAGTCGGTGGCCCACGTGATGTCTAACCCAACCTTCCTGGCACCGTTTCTCCCCTGGAGCGCCAGGTAGCAACACACTACAGCTCTTCCAAACAAGGCTGCCACAGAGATCCACAAACCAAAGGCTAAATAAATAATGTGGTTCTTCCAGAAGGAGGGGAGGTGAGAGGCTGACAGTCAGATTTGAGTGATGCTGTTCGGCAGGAAGTAGACCTGGTCTCTCCCGGCTAAGGCACACCTTTGTACCCTAAAGCCATATTCCTTGGTGGGGCTGGGAAGCTGAGTGCATGGGGCAGGGCGGCCTCTACACGGTCGTGTTGGCTGGGCTGGAATTTTCACCACTCTGGTCCTCTTGGGTACAGTAAGACTTCCATGGAGGGGAGGGCAGGCCTACACGCCCTTCTCCAACCTCCTCTCGGAACACAAAGGCGATCCTGAGACAGATTGGCCCTGGAGCTGCCATCGTTCGCCTGGACACATAACTAGGTGTGACTTCTCTTTGCTTTCCATGAACTGCGTTAAAAGAGCCTCTACAGCTCCAATTGCGGAGCCGCTTGCCCCATCAATCAGCACGCAACTCCCCCGCGTAAACAGATCTGGGGGAAAATCTACATATGCAATAAATGTGTACAGGTAATGGAGACTGGTAATAACGAGGCTGGGATCTGGTTTCAGCTTTCCCCTTGTCTTCTAAATGAGGTTGAAAGCAAATCAAGCACTAAGCCCTTATTTTTCTGACCTGAAAGCAGGTGAATTTAGTCAAGTGCAGGAGACTTGAGATGAAGGAGAGACCCCCTCATAAAGGAAAGCCGGGTGTGCGTAGCCACTTTGGGAAGCTGAGCCTCGGGCAGATCCCCAGGGTGAAAGTCTAGACCCTTTTCAAAGAGTGGGCAGGTGGGAGGGAGAAGGGAAGATGGAGGTGGTGTTGGTGAAGGCACGCATTGTTGGCCTGCCCTGATTTACATGGCACCGTAGACCCAGGGAGAACCTGAGAAGGGGTATTTGTAGTTGTGTGCATGCACACACGTGCACTGTTGTAGACAAGGCTTTTACAGCTTCTCAGAACAATAAAAACAACCCGGCTTCTTCTGGTGGCCCCACCATGCAGGGACGGCTGGTTATTTAAGGTCTCCAACAAGCCCAAAAGCATCATAGAAGGAGAGCTCAGATGGACTCCGCATCTAACAGAAGAACAGGGCAGCTAATGAGAAAGGACTGTGTGTGCAGGGGCAGGGGAGGCAAGGATGGTTCCAAAACTTCTTTAGGGGATGAGTCTAGGGTCTGAAGTGGGCATGGAAGAGGGTTTGGGGAATTGGGGATTTGAGTTGGCTTTTGCATAGCGAACACACTGCTTTTATGTAAACCAAGTGTTGTTTGAGGTTGAATTTGAGGGACAGGAGTTTAGACAGGGACTCTCAAAAGCTCCCCAGGCCACCCACCCTGGCCTGCCACTTCCAAAGGGTCTAATTAGTCTGAGTAGTTCCACTTCTATGCCCTTCTGCCAAGCAGTAGGCCAGACCAATGTTCTAACCACTCCTGACCACTGCTGCTCCCCCATCCCTACAGGTATGAAGGAACATGGTCTATTTCCCTACACACACCTGCATCCCTTTGAGAAGCCACGCCTCCTTGTCCAGGTGCCTGGGGTGCTGGGCTGCTGCTTACAGCAGCACTGAGTGCTGAGCAACATCTGTCTTGCAGAGCTGAGTTTGTGCAAAGGGAGGCTCCGGCAGCGGTGTGTTTAACTTAGCTCCCACGAGGCAGGTGCTTTGACACTTGGCAGAACCAAGGGTCATGGTACATTCTAGAAATGTGTCACCACGCCCTGCTTCCAGGAGAGAAAAGGCTGTTTGGGTAGAGTTGGTGTTGGGTAAGGCAGAAGGGGGATGGGATGGTCTGTCACAGGGCAAGTCTGTGAAGTGGTTTTGGCAGGAGAAGACCGTTGTGACAATCTCCGGGCTCAGGATCCCACTCCCCAGCAAGCCACCAGCCCAGCACTGCCCCGGGGATAGGAAGTTGCCCTGGTTATCAATCAGTCTTAAAATAGTCCTGTAGATGTCTGTATTATTGTTGTAGGGCTACTATAAGAAATTACCACTAATTAGTGGCTTAAAACCACAAATATTTTTTCTTTCTCTGTTCTGGATGCCAGAAGTCTGAAATCAAGGTGCTGGCAGGGCCCGTTCCCTTTGAAGTCTCTAAGGGACAATGCTCCTCTCCCTTCTCCAGCTTCTGGAGGCTCCCGGGCTCCTCGGCTTGTGGCCGCATCACCCCAACCTGAGAGTCTGAAGCCTGTACTAATCGAGCGGCCACCGTGTTGCCGAGGCCTCAACGTGACTTCAGTTTATCAGTTCTCTATCCTTCCAGTGCTTAGGGAAAATCCTCATGAGAAATCACCTGCCACCTGCCAGGGAGGGTGGTACAAAGGGCTGTATCTCCCTGAATTCCTGAACTTACCATGAGCACAAGGTTGCCTCTGCTTTCCAGAAAATACCTCTTATCGGTTAAGTGGCATCTGTTGGCCAGAGGCGGAGAATCCTAGGTTGCAGACAAGCCCTCTGAGTTCACCTGGTCGTATCCTGCTTCTCACAGATGGGGGAACTGAGGGAAGGGAAGCCGCCTGGGGAAGGGCCAGGCGGCTGAGCCAATGATCTACGGAGGAGATGGCAAAAGAGTTGAGCCAGGACCCAGACTTCTGGACTTGCGATTTCCTGATCCTGCGTGGTGCACGGCCTCTCTCCTCTCTCCTCTTGACTTGTTGAAATGCTGCCCTGATAATTTTCGGAGGCAGCAGCGACCGATCTCAAAGGGCGTCAGCGAGCCATGCTTTGGCCCGCGTTGTGTCTAAACTATTTTGGAAACGGTTCTCAATGTTAAAAGTAGGAAGGTTTCACAGAAACATGCACATTTCAAACGTGTGTCTTAGCAATTCAGATGTTGGAGACATTGGCCCATTTTTCCTTGTGGTCACGATCCCTGGTGGGGATTAGAACTTGTTCCTTTGAGACAGGGTACCTGAGCTCAACTCGTCAGTATCCACCTGGCTTCCATGTCTCTCTGGACACTTGAGGCTGTGACTCCGCTGGAGCCTGATTGTCCGGGATGGTTAATTGGTCCCAGTTCACGATGACACACCTGGGCAACAGGTGGTTTCTGATTGGCTGCCTCCTGGTTCTCACGAGCAGTTCACCGGGCTTCAGGTGGAAAAGAAGGCAATCAGGGTGCCTCAGTCTGTAGCAGAGCTCCTCCCCTCGCGTCGCTTGGAAAGGTACGCTTCCCAGGGGCGACTCCGCTCTCCCTCGCGTTGACCTAGTTGCAGAGGAAAGTCTTATTTTCCAAAAGAGCCGAGATGGTGCCGGTGTGGGATGTGGAGAGGCGGCTCAGCGTTTCCATGAGGAACACTTTCCTGGGCCTGAAACCCCAGCCATAAAGATGTGTTTTGGATGAAAATTGGTCCTTTCCCAGTCAAACCTGGGAATCTTTATTTCCAACCCTTTCAAAAGATCTCTTACTCTTGAAGTACAAATATGTGTGGTTTGTGGCTCACTAGCCCCGGTTTTTGGATTTTGCTGCATGACATTTTTTCCAACCTCTAATTTTAAAGTCATCATCTCCTATATTTATTCCACGGGTAAGATTGGTATTTTTTTCTCTTTTTTTCCCCATGAGGAGAAGGTTACATAAAGGGGGACTTTGTCCACCATTCCCAGTGGGGTGCAGACAGACATGGGGCCTTGGCAGAATCCTAAAGTAGACATCTCTTAAGTGAGTTAATTTATGTCAGCCGAGAAAAGGAAGTGCGCATGATTTAATTAGAAGTTCAGAACGGTTTGCTTTTTTTGGTGGCGTTCTGCTCCTTACTCTTGCTCTGAGTCTAGCCTGGCCCGCACAGGTATTTTATAATTATGTTGATTGTTTTAATGATCAAAGAACAGAGCTCCCAGCCTGATATAATGATTCTTGGAGAAAATCTTGAAAAAGACATCTATTCGCTTTCTTTTTTCAAGAAATATGAGACGTTGCGTGAAGAGGTGGTCTATAGGAAATGCAGACGTACCCAGTATGTAACTATTTGTTCCATTCACACCTACCTATGCTGGTCTATGCCCCTTCCTTCCTTCCTTCCTTCCTTCCTTCCTTCCTTCTTCCTTCCTTTCTTTCTTCTTCTTTTTTTTTTTGTGGTACTGGTGAGTGAACCCAGGGGCATTCTACCTCTGAGCCACATGCCCAGTCCTTTTTATTTTTTATTTTTTGTTTGGAAACAGGGTCTCACTAGGTTGCTGAGGCTGTCCTCGAACCTGAAAACCTCCTGTCTCAGCCTCCCAAGTACTGAGATTACAGGCATGTGCCACCGCACCCGGCTCACTTCCTGTATTTCTGAACTCCAACTCCAGTCAAGACTATCCACCCAACCTCCCAAGCTAGAGACTCTAAACTCAGCCTTGAGTAACCACAATTTCCTGCCCATCGTCCCAACAGAAGTATTCGGAACCCCCCCCCCCTTCCCATCTCACTGCCAAGGACTGGCCTGGATCCTCATGGTCTCTTGCTGGCCTCAGCTTCCTAACTGGCTTGGCTCTCCTGTCTCTCCTCATCTGGTCCACCCTCCACTAAGCTATCAGTTTTATCCCAAAAAAGTCATATCCGAGCCATGCATGGTGGTGCACACCTATAATCCTGGTACTTGAGAGGCTGAGACAGGAGGGTTGCAGATAGGATGCCAGCCTCAGCATCTTAGTGAGATCCTATGTCCAAATAAAAAAATAAAAAGAGCTGTGAGTATAGCTCAGAGGTTGAGTGCCCCTTGGTTCAATCCCCTCAGAGGTAGAGTGCCCCTCGGTTCAATCCCCTCAGAGGTAGAGTGCCCCTCGGTTCAATCCCACACAGACACAAAAGTCCTATCTCATCCCATCCCATTATCTTGCTTAAAACTTCTGTTGGCTGTTGCTGCTCCAGGACAGAGTCCACACTACAGCATGACATACAACCAACTTTCCAGGCCTGTCGTTCCCTGCATCTCCCTGGGAACCTCGTGCTCCTGTGGCTCTGAAACCATCATTCCTCGCATAACCAGGCCCTTTTGATACTTAAACACTCCGTGCTCTGTGTCTGGGATGGCTTCTCCCTGTCACCTTTCTTTGGCAAACTCAATGAAGACTCAGGTCAGATGGCACCCCCCTCAGGAGGCTTTCCAGGTCAGCAATAGCATTTAGCACAATATATTGTGGTTTCTTTCTTTGAATCTTCTAGACTATGGACACTTTGAAGACAAGGGTTCAGGTTTTTATTGCTCTGAATGTCTGTCCCTTAATATAGCCTGGCCTGTAGGAGGTCCTTCATTAATGTCTTCTGAACTGAATAATCATTACTAATATTTATTAAGCACTCGCATGGCATCAGGCCATATTTCAAGTGTTTTCACATTTTAATTTCCATAATTACCGAGTAGGTACAAATGCTTTTAGAATTCCACTTGCTGATGAGAAAGCAGGCACAGAAAGGTATCGTGAGTTACCCAAGATCACACAGCCTGGATTGAATTCAGGCTGTCTGAGCACAGAGCCCACTCTGCTGGAAGAATCCCTACACTATTCTGTTTTCCAATGAACAAATCCCATGTCAAGTGCCCTGATAATCTTGGAGAGATTTGAGATGTAGCTCAGAGTAGCGGCTTAAATCTGGATCCATCGTAGGCTCTGAGATGTGCATCTCAGACTGTGGGCCAAATGCGAAACCTCTGTGGTCTTTACCTCCTAGGCTGGTAGACCTGGGTGAGCCACTGGAAGCTCCGGGAGGGAGGAGGATAGATTGCTGGCTGCCTTGGGGAGCACATCAGCTAAAACCAGAAATCCTGAGCTGAACAAATGCTTCACAGGAAGTGGCGAAGCCTTGCGGACAAAGGCAGGGTCACAATAACAATTTCCTCCCTCTCTCCTCTCTCTCTCCTCCTCCTCCCCTCCTCCTCTTCCTCTTCCCCTCCTCCCCTCCTCCCTCCTCCTCTTCCTCCTCCCCTCTTCCTCCTCTCCTCTTCCTCAGCCTCCTCCTCCTCAACCTCCTCCTCCTCTTCCTCTCCTCCTCCTCCTCTTCCTCCTTCTCCTCTTCTTCCTTCTCCTCCCATTCTTTCCTTCTTCTTCCTCCTCCTCCTCCTCCTCTTCCTCCTCCTCTTCCTCCTCCTCCTCTTCCTCCTCCTCCTCCTCCTCCTCCTCCTCCTCCTCCTCCTCTTCTTCTTCTTCTTCTTCTTCTTCTTCTTCTTCTTCTTCTTTTCTTCTTCTTCTTCTGTCTCACCTTCTTCTTGTCCTCATTATTTGGAAGTCGCTTTGAGGGTAGAAATAGACTTCATGCAAATCTTCATGCCCAGGGCTGAGTTACAGTTTTCTGTACATTTGTTATGGAGCACAGGTTCATACATGAATGACCCAGGGTAACTAGACTGTATTGCTACAGTTTCCCCAGGAACACTAGTCAGAGAGCGGAGATAATTACCTCCTTCCTGGAAGGATTTGGACGCAATTCATCTGTCTGAAATGTTTAGGTGTTCTCTTCCCCGGAGGCAGATCCTCCTGAAGGATGTCTCTCCCGGATCTCTTCCACCTGACCCCAGGAGCCTGGGTCTGGCAAACACCAACAACAGTTGACCTTGTCAACAGTGGGGCCACATGGGAAGAACAGACCCGGGAGCAAGCTTTGCCTGGCTCTGGTGCCGGCTCTGCCACCGAGCTGTCTCTCCTGTAATTCCCCCCTTGACTCATCCCAGCAGTCCCCACCGCTGCTTTGATGTGGTTCTGGGGAAGCTGATTCACCTCCTGGCTTCAGGGGTGGAGCCCAGGACCTTGGCCTGGCCAATTAGCACACGAATCAGAAGTAGGCATGCCGCCATTGGTCAGAAGTGGGCATGTGATCTGAGTTTATCCAATCAGAGGACTTCCGCTGGGGATGCAGGACAATGAGACTCTTTCCCCTCTGAATGTACCTCGGGGCCTGTTAGAAATGCACATTCTTAGGCCCTGCCCCAGGTCCACTGAATCAGAATCTCTGAACTGGCCCCAGGAAGCGTGCCTGAGGAGCGCTAGCGTTTGAGGACCACTTCTCCACATCCTTCAGTTTACAGGTGATTTAAAAAAAAACAACAACAGGTGCAAAGAAGCAAGGTGACCTGCCCATAGTCACATGACAAGTGTCAGGACGCAGTCGGCTTAGCTTCCACCCATTCCTTTAAGAGCCACCTCTGTGTTTTCGTAAGTTGTAAAACTACTGTAGCAATTAATGGAAACCTCACCTGCTGAAGTTCCTCCCCTCCCCAGGTTGAAATGCATACACTCTGAGGTGATGGGGGGTGAAGCTCCCCTGGTACTCCCATGAGGATGTGCCACATCACAGACTCAGTGTGGGCTGCACTTAGGAAGCTGAAGAGCTTAGAGCCTTAGAGATAGGGCCACCTTGGGCTCATGCCCCAGGGCATGCTGGGAGAAGGCTGACTGCCATCATTCCACGAAGGTCCAGCTGCTAGTCATTCAGCTGGCTCCTTCCAGTGTGACCCGAGCCCCAGTTCGGGTTTGTACCCCAAGGCTCCATGTGTCTAGGAGGGTAGGTGTTGGGGGGGAGCACAGCTGGTGGCTGGCCAGAGTCATGGCTCCAGTCTGAAAGTCCAGGCATACCTAAGTCGTCTCTCGTGGCTCCCCAATGCCATATTAGGCTGCCCCCTCTGAAGGGTGGAATCTCTGACTCATCCTCCCCTCCCCCGCACCTCTCCCTCCTGCCAGTTTGGGCCAAGATTAGAATTCACTCAAATCTGTGGGTTCTAAGGTTTATGTGCTATTTCAGTTTGGCAACTGGCTCCTTGTTGTTTCAGACAAAGAAGCCCTTTCCTGAGAGGGGCTTTGGAAGGCTGTTCTTGGCAACCCGGTGATTTTGTTCAACCCAAATTTAATGCAGAGATTTCAGTGCAGTAGATCAGCAGGAGGACAATTGTGATTCTCAGATACATCCTGGGCTTAATGGATGGCCAGCGAGGGCAGTTTCTAGTGAGGACAGTGACCGCTGCCACCACCTGCCACTCTGAGCCCCTTTGGGCTTACGAGCATCTCTGTGAGTTTTAATAACCCCCACATGGGACCACCAGCGAGGCAAACTTTCCCATTTTAGAGATGAGGAGACTGAGGGTCGGAGAAGCCAAGTCCTGAGACCAGGGCATGCAGCTGAGAGGTAGTATCAGGCTAGGGGCTCCAGCCAGGCCAGGCTTGTGCCACTGTGGGGATCCTGACCCTTGGGAAGGGGCAGGAGCAAGATGACAGCAGGTGTGTGGTTCCTGCGCCTTTGCTGGGGTGTAGAGGATGACCAGTTAGGGCTTATTGGTTATTGGCAACAGAATAGGAAGTTGCAAATGAGGAGGCAGCTAAAGGAATCAGAGAAAGCAGAGAGGAGTTGGGTAGGAGCCTGGGCTGTCCCAAGGGTCCTTTGGTGGAAGTGGACGGAAGTCTGTCCACAGCGCTGCCCTAGAACAAAGGCGCCTGCCATTCCCTGCCTTGTAGCCTCTGCTTGTGATCAGATTCCAGGGAGCGTGTGGGCGCAGCTGTACTGGGGTCAGGTGCGCTTGGCTGGCGCAGGGCAGGCATCGTGAATGATGGCCCCATCAGACTGTCCAGGTGGGAAGAGGTCATTTCTCAGAAGGAAATCAGGATACTGTTCCTTAAAGAAAGGGGGGAAGGGATGCACGTGGTACCTAGACCTCCAGGTGTCTGGCTATGCAATGAGTCTTTTCTCTCCTCTTTTTTGTTGGTTTTTTTATTTTTTTTGCGGTGGTGCAGGGGATTGAACCCAGATGAACCCAGAGGCATTCTACCTCTGAGCTACACCCCCATCCCTCTTTTTTATTTTTTATTTGGCAACAGGGCTTTGCCAAATTGCTGAGGATCTCGCTAAGTTGCTAAGGCTGGCTTTGAGTGGGATCCTCCTGTCTCAGCCCCCCAAGTACTGGGATTACCAGCATGTGCCACCACGACTGGCTCTACCTCCTCTTTTTAACATATGAGACACAGAGATGCATTTTCAAGTGCTGCTGGCTGAAAGCATGGTCTATTCAGGTCATTCTGAGATGGCTTGGAGTGGCAGGCCCGTTGTGATAGCAAGGCTGAGAAATGAAAGCCATACAGAGCCCTGGTTCCTCCTTAGAGGATCCCAGCCTCGGGAGTTTCCAACCTGGCTAACCAGCAGCCTGTGGATCTGCAGGGGCCAGTGGGGGTAGTGCTGGGGAGCCACTGATACTAACTAGGAACTCCCTTCCTTCCCTAAACTTTGAAGCTCTGGGGCAGGAAAGACAAACAGATAAGAGAGGGGAGCTGGACAAACTCCTCTCCATGGCTGCCAGGAGATGCGCGGGGCCAAAGACGGGCAGAGGAGTCTGGGGGTCTTAGAGGTAATGCAAGCCGGTCACTCTATGTGAGAGAGGGAAGCTGAGGCTGGAAAGGGGGCAGCGCCCAAGGCTGTGCCCCAACTGATGACCGAGTGGGGAGGGGACCCGGCCTGTGCCGCTCCACTGAGTTGGGCTCTCCTTCCACCACTACTCCACTAGCCACATCCGTTCAGTCTAGCATCCACCGTTTATTAAGCACCTACTGTGTGCAGCCTCTCTGAGCACAGCAGGACTCATGAATCTACTCGCTCCCCTGAGGGAATTTACAGCTAATAGGGAAGAAATGAGGAAACAAAGAGCCACAATAAAAGGCTGTGGGCGCAGGTTTTGACCTCAGGGACTCGCACTGGCGCCTTGTTCCCTCTGGTTTCAGAGGGACCCAACTTGCCTAAGCTCACATCTATGTCCTGAGAATAGGGATGGGAGTAGACAAAAGTTACACTGGAGGATTTGAAAGACAGATGCTGAAAAAGAGGGCGGAAGGAAATCAGGCTGTATGTGTGTGTGCACCAGTATGTGCAGGTGCCTGTGCAGGTGTGCATTTGTGTAGGTGTGTGCATATGTATGTGCACATAAGAGTGTGTATAGGAGTGTGTATGCAGGAGTGTGTGCAGCTGCATGTATGTACAGGTGCATGCAGGTGCAGGTGTTTGTGTGCAGGAGTTTGTACACAGGTGTGCATGTGCAGGTGTGAGCAGGAGTGAGAGGCGTGTGTGGGGGTATGTGCATGCAGGAGTGTGTACACAGGAGTGTGTGCAGGTGTGTGAAGGAGTATATATACAGATTGTGTGTGTGTGCGTGCATGCATGTGTGTGTGCAGGAATGGCCCCACAGGTGTTGCTGGGAGCTGGGTTATTAGCAGAGCCCTGCTGCGGGGGTGGGGATAGATGTTTGCAGCGCTTTCAGTGTGTTCCTGGCCAAAGTTTTTGAGAATGAAGAGTTTAAACATTCCCTAGCAACAGCCTTCCCACCTGGGCCTGGCAGCCTCTGCTGTCCTGCAGCGCCATCCCCTTCCTTCAAGCCTCTTTACCCTCAGAGTAATCCTCCAGGTTCCCACTCAAGAGCCCCTCCACTCCCTCGCTCTCCCCACCCAGCTTAGGAGAGAAGGCTTCTGGGCCTTCCCAGAAGCCCCCTATGCAGATGGAGAGCAAGGTGCCCACCCCAGGCCAGCTCACAGAGGCTCCTCTGTAGATGGGGAGCAAGGTGTCCACCCCAGGCCAGCTCACAGTGGCTCATCAATGAAGCCCCTTTGCAAACACTTTGATATGATCCATCTGAAAAAAGAATCATTCAAATCTTAGTGTCTGTGTCTAATCTTTATAATAAAAAGGGAAAAGGAAAGAAAAGAAAGAGATCTAGCAACCTGTGGGCCTTGGCTGTTTTAAAAACTGTGGTTATAATCCAAGAGACAGGCCTGGGAACCTTGCTGATTAGATAACCCTCAGGGGGACTTGCGACCTGTTTCCAGTAGGGTTATCAGCAGGTCTCCAACAAAGCGAGTGTTGACCTTTGGCAGAGAGTGTCCCCACCCACAGAAAGCGGACTTCTGTTATCTTGGGGACGCCCTGCTGCAAAGGGTGGCATTGACAAGGCTGTGCATCCAGAGGGGAGGAGGCAGGAGCAGTGGGAGTCCCAGGAACTTTGCCTCCTTTAAAGAATGTGTTCTCGGAGCAGGCTGGGGCATTTTACAAACTGGCCCCAATCTGGTTCTCCTCCAGAGAATAAGATGAAGCCTTCAAACATGTGTAAGGAGAATATCAACTACGGGGAGCAAGGATGAGAAGTCCAGAGCTCACTGTTGTAAAGAAGTACCAGTAGGCAGAGCTATCCCCAGAAAGAGAAAAGAGGTATTGATACAGAGGCTGCAAGGAGAAACCCACACCCCGTTACATTGGGTGAAGAAGGGGGGAGGGGTATTGAGACTTGGCTTCTTATAGTTTCTTCCAGATTTGAGATTTGGGGTTAAAATCCTAACAGAACCTGAGAGGAAGGCTGAGTCAGGAGGATTGCAAGTTCGAGGCCAGCCTCCGCAGCTTAGCGAGACTGTTTCAAATACAAAATAAAAAGAAGTGGGGGTGTAGTTCAGTGGTAGAGTGCCCCTGAGTTCAATCCCCAGTAACACACACACACACACACACACACACACACACAACCCTAGCCTAGGGCCAATCTGCCAGAGGCCTCTTGTAGTTTGGGGTCTCACATGATCCAGTGTCCCATCTGGGCCACCGTGCTGGGAAACTGTGCCCCTTCTGTCCCCTGGATGAGGTGTCTACTTGGGGTCTTCCCCCCACTGACTTAGCTCCCCAACATCTACAGCAGCATGAACTAGGACCTGGAGGGTGCAATTTCAGTGGCCAGACCAGTCCCTAAGGGACTATTTACTGATGACCAGCATGTCTGAGGAGGGGAGGCCTCCCCGCACGTCATCACAGGGATACTGTGCTCTAGGTCACCATGAAGTAACAACAAGGGCGTCACCTTCCACAGCTGGGGATCTGCCTGTGAGATGGGGGGCTCTCTATCCAGGAGACTTGGGGCTTCCTATAGCTGGGAACTCAACTGGAAGGCGTTGGGTGGTGGTGGGATGCATCCAAAAGCGACGCAACTGTTGGCTGATGGCCAACACCGGCAGACCAGCTCAGCTTTCTAGAATGTTCCCCCACCAACTCAGTCCAGTTGGGGAATGGAATCCGTTACTGCCATCCTTGGGGATCTGCGGGCCACAGGGCTGGGATGAGCGTGCAGCAAGAGAGGTACCTGGGACATATGTCTTAAGGAGGTGCTGACTCCCAGCTCACAGGTGCAGGGCTGCCACCCGAGAGTGAGGGTGTTGAGCACCCAGGTACCCCCTCTCCTCCCAAGGGTGCCCTAGTCCTGACCTGTCCTACAGTACACCCCACCTGATAGCTAGTTTATCTTCAGAGGTGCTACCTGGCGTCTAGCTAGTTTATCTTTAGAAGTGCTACCTGGCGTCACCACGCCTGAGTGCTACACACTGTGACCAGTTCTCTGTGTGGCTGTCCCCTGGATCTCTCCCCCAGCACACATCTTCTGTGCTTCTTCGGGACTGACAGGGTCAAGAAATGTGCTTTGACTCTTGAAGTCTCCCTCCACAGCCCAACGAGCACACAGCCTCTCAGATAAAAACGTGCTTAGGAGACAATACGTGGTTGTTCTCAGGCCAAAAGCATATGGGGGAGGTTTAGTGACAAGATGTGGGGGAGGTGTCCCCAGGAGATTTCGTAAGACTTTCCACGTTCAGGATGTGGGGTAGCTGGGTGCTGTGCGGGAGGACGGGCACCACCGTGACCCTCTCAAAGAATTTCTTTTCTTTCTTTCCTCTTCGCTCAAACCTAATTGGCAATATTATAACTTTCAATTTAATCATTGACCTAAATGAGTGGTATTTTTATCTCAGCAGGAGCCTGGCCGGGCTGCAAGCAGCAGCCGGGCGCAGAGTGAGAGGGAACTCTTATTAGAATATTTGTGCTGGCATGTGACACCACTTCTGCTCCGAGATAAGATGGAGACTTGCTCAAGCTATGTTTTCAAATCATAAAAACTCAAGTCTCCTGCTGGAGATAAGCTCTGGGTGGGTCTGGGGTGTCTGGGAGCTGCGGAGGAGGAGGGGCACACCGGCTTTGTGGAGGTGACCGTGGGGACCAAGACTGGAGGTGGTTCGGGTTTGCAAAGTTTCCTTCAGGTGCACAATAGACACCTCAGTATCTTGGATTCTTGAGCCTGGGTCAGGTTAACTATTAAAAGAGGATAAAAAAGTATTTCTAACAAAACTTGCAGTTTATTTAAGGCATACACCATCCCGGCTGTTTCCTTTGGCCGGTCTCTTTAAGCCTTGCACTCTTCTCCTGGTCCTTGGGAGATCTGCTGTGGATTTGCTCCCCGCCCAGATGAATGATGTGTTCCTTCATTGCCATCTTAAATAAGCTGGCTTGTTTCCCACCATGAGATAGATGTCCCTCACTGCTGCGTCCATGCCGATCGAAAGGACTCGCAACCATAGGCCAAGTGGGGATGGGTAATCATGACCTGTCTTCTCCGGCTTGCGGCTCCCTGTGCTAGAACTCAATGCCAGGCTGCCCCAGACATTTGATCACATCTTTCTCTGTAGAAGTGCACAGCCGTAACCTTTGTGTGCCTCGAAACTTCTTTTATAGGCCATGTCGGTATCTTTGATCTGGAAGATGTGATCACATTTTCCTTGAAGATATCTGTCATCTAGAAGGCACAGAGGAGGAGAAAATGCTCTTAAATAACTCCTCAGACCGAATTTAAAGCATACACTAATTATTTTGAATTCTTCCGTGATTCTCCCTCCCCTATCTGCTGTCCGCATCTGCTCTTCGAAGGGGAGGATTCTGCAGCCAGAAAGGGTCTCAGTGGCCGCGTCTGGGCTGGCTACCCTGTTTATCAGATGAGACATTTTGTTCACAAAGGGAACGTTTTCTTTTTTTTTTTTTTGCGGTATTGGGGATTGAACCCAGGGGTATTCTATCTCCGAGCTACACCCCCGGCCCTATTTTTTTATACTTTATTTTGAAACCAGGTCTCATGAAGTTGCGGAGAGCCTCACTAAGTAGCTGAGGCTGGCTGCGAACCCGGATCCTCCAGTCTCCGCCTCCCAAGTACTGGGATTATAAGCGTGCACCACCATGCCCGGCTAGGGAACATTTTCATTTGGCACAATTAGGATGGGATGATAATATTCTCAGGATTGGAGGATTTAAATTTGTTTTTTTATTAAAAAAAAACACAAGAAATTTTAGCCATCATTTAGTCGAGTGTATACCATGGTAGTGAGGATTCCTTGAGTTGCAGGTGCCAGGGACCCTCCTCAAGAAAAAGAGTGACTTCATAGAGAGGGCAGAGGGGGGACCCCAGAACCGAGGGGTGGGCTCCGGGGGCCCAGGCAGCTCAAGGATCATGAGAACGGGTGCTGGAATGTGGGCTCCACTGACGCAAGCTGCCTGCGGTCCCTCCTGGCAGCCTCGTGAGCTCGTCCACATGGGATGCCCAACCCTGCTGATTCCTCTAGGGTTGCATTGTTGGAGCTGTATCCAGACAGGGAAAGGAGGATGTTTCTGGTCTGGAGAGTTTTTTTTTTTTTTAAATCCAGGGGAAGGATGCTGGTTTGCTCAACTTGGGGCATGGGTTCAACCCAGCATGTGAAAAGTGTGTGTCAGGGAGCAGGGGGATGGTCCGCTGAACACCAGCCTCAGCAACCCGCCTCTTCAGGGTGAGAAAGGAGGCACAGAGACCATCTCCTGATGCCTCAGGGGAAAGCATTGGTCCACATGCCAAAATGCTCCCCTTTATTCTTTGAAAAAAAAAAAAGACCCAAGAATGAAATATGCTGAAGCCTTGTTGACCAGCTGGAACCTTCAATTAACCAGAAATCTGTTTCCCATTCAATTGCAAGGGAAAGTAGAAGAAAGTCTCAGGTGTTCATGCTACAGTCTCGGTTCTTGGAGCTTGTTCCAGGGGCCATATACAGGTGGCTTCGTCTCCCATTGTTTCCAAATGTCTTTTCTATGTCTTTTTAAAAACTGTGATTAAATATACATAGCAAGCTGGGCATGGTGGGCACATGCCTGTAATCCCAGTACTTGGGAGGCTGAGACAAGAGGATCAAAGGTTCAAGGCCAGACTCAGCAACTTAGCGAAGCCCTCAGCAACTTAGCGAGACCCTATTTCAAAATAAAAAATAAAAAGGGCTGGGGGACAGCTCAGAGGTAGAATGCCTCTGGGTTCAATCCCCAGTGGAACACACACACACACACACACACACACACACACGCACACAGCATACTATCTACTATTTTAACAACTATTCTTAAGTGTACAATGCAGTGGCATTAATACATTCACAGTGTTGTGTGACGATGACCACTATCCACTTCCAGAACTTTTTCATCATCCTAAACATAAGCTCCTGTCCCCATTCCTCCCCCAGCCCCTGGCGACCACCGTTCTACTTTCCATCTCTATGGATTTGCTTATTCTAGGTACCTCGCAGAAGTGGAATGGCACATCTGTTCTTCCGCATCTGGTGTATTTCTCTTGGCATACTGTTTTCAAGGTTCACATGCAGGGGTTTTGTTCCTGGGCCGGTTTGGGTCTGGAATGTCCCTCCCAAAGGCTCATGTGCTGAAGGCTTGGTTCCCCAACACAGCAGTGTTCAGAGGCGGGGCTTTCAGGAAGGGGACCGGATCATGGGATTAATACATTGATGGAATCATGGTTGGATGATATTACTGGGAACCTGTGGAAGCTGGAGGGTCTAGCTGGAGGAAATGGATCACTGGCGGTATGACCTGGAAGGGTACATCTTGTTCCAGGACCCTTCCTATGTCTCTTCCTCTCTCTCTCTCTCTCTCTCTCTCTCTCTCGGCTTCCCGGCTGTCATGAGCCGAGCAGCTTTCCTCTGTCATGCCCTCTCCCAGGCTGTTCTGCCTCGCTGTAGGCTCAAAGCAATGGATGCAGCTGACCATGGACTGAAACTTTTGAAACTGGTAGCCAAAATAAATCTTTCCCCCTGTAAGTTGTTTCTCTTAGGTATTCCATCACAACGACAAAAAGCTGACCAACACGATTCCTTTTAATGGGTAAATAACATTCCGTCGTGTGACTGCATCATGTTTTGCTTATCCACGCATTTGTCGTGGACACGTGGGTTGTTTCCACATTTGGCTATTGTGAATAGTGCTGCTGTGGACACTGATGTGCACCAAGTGTGTTTTGGCAGTACTGAATAAGTATTTATCTTACAAACACGGCACTGAGGTATTCCCAATGACCATACAAAAAGAGTTCAGTTTCCCCTCACAATGACACCTCTGTGGGATCGTGGAGAAAGCCTACAGTGCTACTTTAATGCTGGGCTTATGATTTCCTACCGGGATGCTGGACAAAATCATTTAAGCTGTCTGAGCTTCAGTTTCCTCATCTGACAAATGGCTGACCCCCTCCTCCCGCAAATTGATGAGATTGACATTTCTGGTCTGCTTTGAAAATCTGGTGCTTCCCGAATTCATTTAGTAATAAAACCAGTATCTCATGGGGCTTTAGAAAAACATAAATTCTAGAGCCCCACTCCCAAATTTCTAACAGAGTATTTAGGAATGAGAGCCGGAAATCTACATCTTTACCAACATTGTTAGGAGATGCAGATGAGGCTCATCACTGAAATCAAGCACAGGAAGCCAGCCCCACACTCGGCACCTGATGCACGAGACATAGGAGTCTGATAAATGCGGGTCCTTCCCTGTTCCTTTTCTTCTTTCTTTCTTTCTTTCTTTCTTTCTTTCTTTCTTTCTTTCTTTCTTT
>PVJS01026826.1:0-26704 GCA_004027185.1 Glis glis | reverse complement strand
GTATGTGTCAGATAGTGTGTTAGGGCTGCTGTGTGTGTGTGTGTGTGTGTGTGTGTGTGTGTGTGTGTACAGAAAAACCAAATTAAATGAATATTTTTCACAGTGATAAATGATTAAAAGAGACTTTTTGTGATATATTGAACATATGTACTTTGCTCCCTTTTGAAACTATGGAAATGACAGTATAGGAATATAAAGCCAAAGAAAATGGGAAAAGAGACCATGGCGGGAGTATTTTATAAGCTGTAAAGCAGATGAATGAAAGGTAAATGATTTGCAGATCTGCAGGAACTGTACTGAGCCAGGAGGAAGCAAAAGCCGAGAACTCTCCTTGTTAATATTTAGAGCAGAATGTCTTCATCTGCTTGGTCATCTTGGTCTCCTGTTTGATCAGTTACTTCATCTTATTTTATGTCTATTCTCCTAATGGATTTCTTTCTTTCTGCTTTGTAAGAAGTATGTATGAGTGCATGTGTGAATATTTTGGATATCGCTACTTTGCCAAATATATACTTTGGTAATTGAATTCTAGTTGAAGTGAACTGTGATTGAAGAACATAATAGACATGATGTTAGATAATTCCATTTTATCTACTTTGTTGGCTTATCAGCTATAACTTTTTGATTTTTAGTGATTGCTTTTAGGTTATTAATATAATTGTTACTACATTCTACCTTCAAGTAATTTTATACTCCCATTATTACAAGAACCTTATAACAGTATATTTCCATTTCTTCTCCTGGTCATTGTACTATTTTTTGGTCATATATTTTACTTCTACATATGTTATAAACTCCACAATACATTGTTACTAATTGTAGCTTAATCAGTAGGTTGTGACTTACTGAGATTTTTTTTAAGTCGCATATTTACCCATTTCTTTACAGTTTCTGGCTCTCATCATTCTTCTGTGTAGATCACTTGCCCGTCAGTTCTTTTTTCTTCTGCCTGAAAGACGTCTTTCTCACTTATACCAGGTCTGCTGGTGATACTGATTCTTCTGTGAGTCTGACAACCTAGCTCACCTTTGTGTTTGAAGGCACTTTCATTTGCCTATACGAAGTCTAGGTAGACTTTTTAAATGATGTTATTTATTTATTTATTTATTTCTGAGGATTGAACCCAGGGACATTCTGCCTGTGAGCTACACCTCCAGCCCTATTAGTTTTTATTTTTGAAACAGGGTCTCACCAAGTTGCGGAGGACTTCAATAAGTTGCAGAGGCTGGCTGTGACCCTGCGAGCCTCCTGTTTCAGCCTCCAAGTCCTGGGATTACAAGTGTGTGTCACCATGCCCAGCTCCATTTTTTCTTTCAGGTCTGGGCTTCCATCTGGTTAGATTTCCTTTTATCTATATAATATTCTTTACTGTTTATTATAAAGTTGATTGTTTTGCTGTATATAGAAGCTTAGAGGGTTTTTTCCTTTTACTTAACATTTTAAAGATACTTTTGTTCTCTTTTTGCTTCCTTTTTTGATGAAATCAACATTTTTACTGTTCTACTAAAGATAAGACTACTTTTTCTCTCTTGATGCTTTTAAGATCTTCGTTTTGACGTTGGTTTTCAGCAGTGTGACTCTGATATGCCTCGGTTTCATTTTCTTTATATTTACCTTGCTAGGGTATCATGGACTAGGAGTAACTATTTTTTTGAACATTGAACATTGTGCCCCATTGTTCAGCACTACACTCTCTTTCTCTCTAGATTTCCAGTCATTTGCTATTATGTTTCATACTCCATGAATTTCAAGTTGTTTTTTGCTTATTTCAGCATCTAAATCATTTGTGAGTTTCATTCTGTTGTATTTTTTTCCTCTTGGTTTTTCTTCTACTTTCATGTCTTGACATTTTTTAAAATTTTATCCTACATATTCTGTATTCAAGAGTGACACAGAAACTTAACATAATTAATCTATTTTTTCCCCCTGAACAGTCTGTCTTTTTCCTTTGTCAGGAAGGAAGGTTTGAGAGGCTGATCTTTTTGATCTAAATCAGGAATTTAGCTGAGTTAGAGCTCAGTTGCAGCTTGAGTTGGTTTCACTTCATTGGCTTCCAAAAATAGTTATCTTTTTAGTTTATCTTTTTTTTTGTTACTGTAGGAGCAACCTTTTACATTCTAGTATGAAGTAGATCTATCTACTATTTTTAAACAAGGGTTTTGTATTGTGAAAGTGTTGTTTGTGGGACCAGTTCTTCCAAATTTAAGTTTTTCATTCTGTGAACTATATAGTGTCACTTTCTACAAATATTCTTCTTATGCTTTGAAGCATATACATTCTGAAATTATTTCAAGGGCTATTTATGTTCTTTATAGCTAATGTAGCCATAAAGATACATTAATATAGCTAATATGTTTTAATTGGGTGTACATACCTTCTTTCTACTTAAAAATTTTCTTTTAACATCAGTTCAGAATACAAAACAACATGTCCAGTGCAGAGAGAAGGATATTAACTTGCTAATGTGGATTTTTATGGATTTTTCACATTTTCTTCCATGACTGTCATCTTTTCATATCTTCCATTGTATTCAATTCATAGAATTGGGAACTATTTCACTTGTGAAAAGATTTCTTATCTGTTTCTTATTTAGAGCAGTTCACTTTTCTAAACAGCAGTATTTTATATTGCCTTATTTTGTTATACTAGAGACTTTTATACCCCAGGGTCATGCATCAGAGTAAGCATCAGAGTAAACTCCAATTAAGTAAAAAGATAAGCCTTATTTTCCCCTGACCATGTAAAGAGTAAATGAGAAAATTTGAAAGAAGGAAACAGGAATGATGCCTGGTAAGCAGATCAGTTTTAGGGGAGAGAAATACAGAAGGCTGAATATTTGGTAATTAATTCCCTAAAACTCTCTGTGTCCACATATACTTTGGAAGATGTCCATGCATTCTCAAGTGGATCCGTGCCTCAACTTGAAGGCTGTTGTCAGTAATATAATCAGAAGTGACTATTTAGAAATTTTCTTTTAACATTAGATTTAAAGAAAATAATGTGCTGATACAGAGAAAAATGATAACCTAAATATTTGTGATGTCTTATATAAGGTGGCAGAGTGACTCTTGTTTGTGAAGAGATAGTAAGCTGAAAATGCATTTCATCCTCCTAACCCCCGCGTATGCTGTACGTGTTGATGGTTTGCCCTGGTGTTCAGGGGGCTGCCTGGGAGCTGCAGCTTACTGCTATAGCCCAGCATCTCAAGGGAGGATCACGCTGCAGATGGCTAGCCAGGGAATAGATAACAAGTTTGAAGTACTCTTTTTACTGAATGTGTCTTGCATTTGTACCATTGTAAAGTTGAACGATCCTAAATAAAATCAACGTTAGTCTTGAAACAGAAAAAGTTGACAAGTACCTAATATATTTTCTCTTTGACATTGAGGTTTTGGGGGGATTCCCTCCCTCTCTACACGTCAGTTGCATTCTTGTCATGTTTCCATGTTTTAGTTGAAATGAAGGATTCAAGCTTATCATTATTATTATTTTTTTTTGTTTTGGCGGTACCGGGGATTGAGCCCAGGGGCATTCTACCTCCGGGCTATAATTTTAAAGATAGTTTGTACATTTCCTTTGCAAATGAACTCTGTTACTTTATTAGCAGTCTTGGCACCATATATTCCATTTTGTATAAAGATATAGCCTTTGTTCTTTAGTCAAATAATCTAGAAACAGTTACAACTAATAAGTGTAGAGACATTGCAAGAAAGCTGTGGAGATTCTGGGGTGTTGTGTCATTACTGTTGGGACACAGAGCCCTTGTGAGTTTGTTCTGTGTGACAGTTTAACTCACTTCTCAAAAATGGGTCTAAGGTCCAGTTAAAGCCAGTTTGTTATGCAAGAAAATATTTCAGTTTTTATCCTGTCTTGCAAATTTATTTAATTGTAAAACATTAGTTCAATTATTTTTAATTGAAATATTCTGTTGCGATTGTCAGTTTTAATCTTCATATCGCCATATCTGCCTTGAATTAAAATTTTCATTGGTCTATTTTGTCTCTTAACTTTTTAAATGCAAAGATCCTTTCTCTCCCCAGTGGGATAGATAACCTATGGGAATGGGTGTGAAATGCCCATGCTTTTTTGTAGTATGTATTATATCTTAGTAATTCTTAAAATTTTGATGGGCTTATTTTTATCATCCGGACTCTTAATAAACAGATTCCTGGGATCTTTTCTAGAACAAGAGAATAAGAATTTCTAAAATCTGACCCAGTGTCTATTTAACAAATGCCCAGATAATTCTGTTCCACAGTCAGGTAAATGAGTTTTATGTCGTATGTGTGTATGTGTCTGTGTGTATGTGTGTGTATGCGTAGTTTGGAATTCATTGGACTTTTTAATTCTTCCTTAAACATATAAGAAAAAATGAGAATTGTATTTGTTTGTACTTCACTGGACTTTTGTATTCTTTGTTTCAAACATATCAGAATTATATTTGTTTATAAACTATCTCATAGTTATTTTGTTTTTAGTTTTTGACATATTTATCAGATTCACCTGGAATTCTTTGGTTCTTTTTGTGAAATTTAACAGTAAAAGGTAAATACTTGTTATATGTTTCAATACCCAGTAAATGTCCAGGCTCATAATTATCATTTATCAGTTTCATCTTTCTTTCAGTTACCAATTTGAGGTATTTACCCCCACCCATTTATGTTAAAATTTTTTGTTTTCAATTGTTTGATTTTGACTGAAATCTTCTATGGAAATATACTAACTCTCATAGCTATGTGAGTAGGTAATAATCATAAATAGTAAATTTGGTCTCTGAAAGGTATGAATTCCTTCTTATTTATTATGCTTACTCCTGCAAAATGAAGTTCTCATGGGAAAAGCAATTTTCATGTCAAGAAACTATGTTAATTCCAGTATGATTTCTGTCTTGATGTTTTAAGTTTGGTTGGGGAAGAGAAGACATTCCCCATAAATAGATTTTTCAACATGTAGAACATCCATTTCTTAAAATGAGTTTCATTTATTTTCATGGAAACTTGCTTTTTGAAATGTCAGTTAGCAAGTAGCAAAACTTGATTTAGTAGAAGTAGCAGACTAACTTAAATGATTGCATAAAGTTGCAATCACAACTGTGTTGTTTGTGAAAATTTTGAATTCAAAGTTATGTTTTTTAAAAGAACAATTATAATTTTCTATTGTAGGAATCACATGCAGCCCAACTGCAGATCCTTATGGAATTCCTCAAGGTTGCAAGAAGAAATAAGAGAGAGGTATATTGTTTCATATATTTTACATAATACTTCATTTACTGTTGGTGACCATTCCTATTTTGTAAAAGCATTTCAAGCTAAAAAATAATTTAAATGTTTAAAAACTTTTAGGAGGTTATCTTAAGCTTTGTTAAGTCTTTTTTTTTTTTTACTTTTACATCTCAATATTAAAGTTTTCTTTTGGAGATGTGCTGAAAAGTTTTCAGTAAGCTTTACAGTAATGACAAACCTTAAAGCCGTATAGGACAGAAAATAGAATTACCTAATGACAGCCTAACCTTCATACCCTTCCTCATGAAAAAGAAAACTTAGGATAATTTAAATAAAGCCTTAAGGATTATAGTTTTTCTTATGGAAAAATGCATGTGGGATAAAATAAGTAAAAGCATAGCTATGTGTTTAGAATTTGGAAAATCAAAGTCATGCAGGATAACTTAAAAAAGTTTTGTATTAGCAGTTTTATAACCAGGATGTTCTAATTTAACATTTGTAAAATTTCTGTCATTTCACACATGTATAAAATATGGGAAAATCAAACACACAAAATGTTGTGCTCTGGATAGCATGCTATAAAGTAACTCTGAAATCTGTTTTTTCTTTAAATTCTTAACCGCCTCAAATCTCTGATATTTTTACTTTAAGAGTTGTCTAATTAGGATACTTTTTACTCTTTAAGAAAAAGCATAACCATCTATTATTTGCTATGCTCTAAGCTGTCTTCCTTTTGAAAATAAAACAATGAGAAAGATTTTTATTGTGATGAAAGACTCTTAAGTTTGCATTGCCAGAACTTATTTCCCCTTGTTTTGGAATTCATTGTGTCCCGATTTTTAGCTTTTTCTGACTTTGCTTGGGTTAAATTTGTCTGGATTATGCTAGTGATGATAGCTAAATACTCTTCACATGGTTTGTGTCTATGTGTTTCTTATCCTTCTTTTAAGTTAAGAATTATTTTAATATATCTATTACCAGAAGCCTTATCTTCATTATATGTTTAAGATTTATTTGTGTCTCTTGTGTTCTTTTCTTTTTTTCTTGTGGGAGAGGAGGTGGTGTCCAGTCTTTTATTTGCTTAGATGTCTTATAGCGTAGTACTTCTTCAGCCACAGTATGTATGAGAATCACTTGAGGACCTTGTTAAAATGCAGATTCTCATTAAGGGAGTCTTTGTTGGAGCCTGGCAATCTGCATTTCTAACAAGCCCCAGATGATGTTGAAGCTCGTGTTCCTAAGACCACACTTTCAGTAGTAAGGCTGAAAATTTCATAATATATGGAAATAAAATTATTAATGCAACATGTATACTCCCAACATTTTTTGATATATAAAATAGTTTTTAATATTTTATATGAATGTGTGAAGTTGCAGTTATTTTACATGCTTCTCTTTGTCTTAGACTTTGAGCTCCTTGAGGATGAGATTTGGTACATAGGAAAATACCTGGTAATGAATAAATGGCATAAGTTAAGGGATCAGTCCAAACATAAGGATACTTTGTGGTAAATGAAATGGCTGGTGATTATGTGTGTACTGAAATATTTAAAGGTTTCATTAGTAGTATTAATCACTGCTTCTTTAGGGGTCTGCTGATACCTGCAACAAATTGTTAGACTTGAATTAGTTTCAAGTGGAAAAGATACAGCCTGTAACTGTAAGACTAATGGTTCTAGAATTCATATCCTTGCTTGCAAGCTGACAAGTTAGCCTGCTACAGTTTCATAGATGCTGGCAGAAGACTGAGGCTCTAGTGGGTTGGTGATAAAAGCCTTTGTTACTCATGAAACATTTGACAGCATCAGTTTTGTATTTACATCAGACCTCCTGACCCCCAAGTCCCATAGGGGCAGTGGAGATGGGCGCTTTTAGGTGCTTGCCTAAGCTAAGGAGCTCTGAGTTTAGGAAAGCCCAGTCTTTTGAAAGAGACTGCTAGTGAACCTGTCTAGTCCTTGTTTTTCAGGGAGATACCATTTTTATTACATTTGTCAGAAAATAAGTCTGCCTTCTGTTCTGGAGGAATTCATTATTTCTATTTTGTGAGGCTGTTCATTATATAAACGTCCTTGGAAAGATAATTTAGAAGAAAGGCTATCATGACATGTATAGAAATTGGAGAAATCAATGGAGAATTGTTTCTCAACAGTAATTCTTCCTCATGATCCTAATGTGTCCTTTCTCTAAAGTGGTGACTGGTGTTTTCCCAGTAACACCTATGATATTGCCTTTGATTACAAAGCTCTGTATACCGTTTCTATTTATTTTTGTTATTAAACTTCTGGGTGAATGTGCTTTAGAAATTTTCAACTTGACTTTAGTTTGAATCTAATGTGAGCCTTGTGATTGATCCCCCCCCCCATCTTGGACCTACTATTTTTCCTATGGTAGTAGTTTAACCAAGAAACATACTAATTCCAAGTACTTTTGGATATGTGGCCTCTAGTGTACTACAGTGACTATACTGTCATTAATACATTTTGGTTTCCTTCTTTTTAATGTATCCACGATTGAATGACAGAGTATTTCAGTTTTAATTACACAAGTGACTCTGAGGAACTAGGTTAATAAACCTTAAACAATTTACCTGTTACTTCAATTAAATTTTATAAATTTCCCCCATGATTGGTGTATGATACTATAGCGATTTATAATCATAATAAGCTGTAGTCTAGAAATCTGGTTGATTAATATGCCATGTTTTAGTGTTCACAGAATGAAGTGAATGCATATATTATAAAGTATATTTGTATGTTTAATCCCCAAAATGTATGTATTTGTTAAAGATCCTATCTTTTCTAGTTTTTACTTCAACTTAATCAAGTAAAATACAGATTGACCTAGAGGCAAACTACTACTTTTGAATTTGTATTCCTAAGATTAACATTTTCTCTGAAAATTAACTTTGTGATTTTATTTGTAACTTTTAATTGTATCATTTTAAACATTGGTATATAGCACACTTTTATATCTTCAGATTTAACTTTAGTGTCATTTCTGGGTAGTAATTTAGGGCTATTAAAATCCTATATTTAATTTTCAGTTTTGATGTATTTTTCCCTACTAACTTTCTTTAGAATATTAAAAGAATGAAAGGTACAGAGCAAATAGTAGGCATTTGCATTAGCTATCTATTGCTGTGTAACAAATTATCCTCAAACTTGATAGCTGAAAACATCAAACATTGAACATCTCAGGTCAGAAGTCTTGGTGCACAGTAGCTAGATCCCTTGGCTCCGGCTGCTCACAAAGCTGCAGTCTTGACTCAGGTTTCAGCTGTGGTAGGAGCCCTAACAGACTCTCCCCCTAGCTGTGAAGACAGGTACCCATTTCTGGTCTTGTGGGCTTCATAGGATAGCTGACTACGTGGTATCTGACTTCCTCAGAGGGAGCAAGTGAGAAAGCAGGGGAAGGTATTACAAACAGATGGCACACACTTTTTGTAGCTTTATCTTTGAAGTTCTGTTCGTTAGAAGCAAGTCATCTGTCCATTCTACACTGAAAGGGTATGACTAGCCAAGAGATGAGGACCTTTGGAGGCCAACTTAGAACTGGCCTACCACAGCATTGAATAATTAAAGGTCTTTAGATGAACATCTTAGTCTTCCCTCATGGTTAGATTGAATGAGAGGGCTTTGGGTCTCATGTAAAAGCCAGTCTCATCCACTCAAATCTGTACCAGCATTTGAACACTTGCCTTACAATTTCATTTGAATTAATTTTGAAATAGACTTTTAAGCATTTTAGGTACCTCTTTTTGAATAGAATGGTTTTGATGTCTTAGTTTCCTTTTGATTTTGTTTGGAATTTAAGTGGATCTAACTTTAAACTGTTTTTACATTATATAAAACACAGAAAAATGTATAAATCAATTTTACACTTTAATGTACAGTGATCATCTATGTAACTACTGTCCAGATTAAACAAGAGAATATTGCTCAGACTCCTAAGGCCACCTGCATACTCTTTACTCTTTCGGGCATTCTACCTCTGAGATACACCCCCATCCCTTTCATTTTTATTTTTTATTTTGAAACAGGGTCTCGCTAGGCTGCTGGCAGTCTCCCTGAGTTGCTGAGAATGGCCTTGAACTTGCCATCCTCCTGTCTCAGCCAACCAAGTACTGGGATTACAGGCATGCACCACCACATCCAACTCAGCATACACTTTTCAGATTACAACCTTCTCCCTTGCTCACTAGGTAACCAGTATCCTGATTCGTGATAGTTACTTCCTTGACTTTCTTTAATGTTTTGCTGCAGAGATATTTTTAGGTCTCTCTATTTTTTGAGCTTTATATGAATGTTTTTGTGCAGTGTAATCTTTTGTTCCTATCTTCTTTGGTTTGATGTTAAGATTCATTCATATAATTGTATATGACTATAGTTGGTTGATTTTTGTTGTATCTTGTTTCATTAAATGAATGCCCTATTTTCATAAAAATAGTTGTCATTGTACTGCATTGGGGTTGTTTTCAGCTGTAGGCTATTCCTAAACAATGCTACTATCTTATTTTTGTATCAGGTATATATTAACATACATAACACTGGGATGTATTTAAAAGTGGAACTGATGAGTCATAGGGTATGTTTATACTCAAATTTAATAATGCCAAAATATTTTCCTAAGCAGGGTGTATTAGTTATTCCTCCTTCAGACATCATATGAGTTTCTGTTGCACTGCGTTCTTTCTAAAAGTATCAACAGACTTTTCCAGCTTAAGTAACCTTATGGTGTGTATTGCTATCTTTTGGCTGTGTGTGTGTGTGGGGGGGGTGCTGTGGATTGAACCCAGAGGCATTCTACCTCTGAGCTACACTCCCAGCCCTATTTCTTTTTATTTGAAATGGTCTCATTAAGTTGTGGAAGGCCTTGTTAAGTTGCTGAGGATGACCACCAACCTGTGATCCTCCTGTCTCAGCCTCCCAAGTACTGGGATTACAGGCGTGCACCACTGTGCTGGGCTTCTTTTTGGGGTTTTAATTTGCATTTCCCTGATGACTAATGAGTTTGAGCACCTGATACTAAGTTTGTTGGCCATTTGGATTTTTTTCTAATTAATGTGTGTCTGAAGTATTACTTATCTGAGACTTTTTGCAGTTTTTCTGTTTGACTATTCTTTAGTGGCTTGATGTTTATATATTCTAGATATAAATTATTTTTCTGATTTATCACAAATACCTTTCCTTCTAATTGGGCTGCTTTTTTAGTGTCTTATTGGTGTTTGAGCATAAATTTCTAACTTTAGTGTCAAATTTATCCTTCCTGTTATAGTATCTTTTGTGTTAGGTGAAGAAATCCTCACTTGTGGTCACGAAGATATTTTCCTATACTGTCTTTGATTTGAAGCTTTGCTCTTCTATCTTTCACTTTTAGATCTAGACTGTATTTGAAGATTTATTTGTGGTATGATGTGATGTGTAGGGATCTTTTCATATGCATACCCATCCTTTCCCGTTGATCTGAAGGTTTGCCTGTGTCTTACGTCATGTGTCTGTATATGCATGCCTGCGTGTCTAGTCTTTCTTTTTTGCCCCACTCTTCTATTTGTCTATTCTTTTGGCAGTACAACGTTTTATTAAATACTAGAACTTTAAAGTACCTTACTGTTCTTCTTCAGGAAACCTTTGGCTATTCATGGTCTTTATATTTCTCTAGAAATGTTAAAATCAGCTAGTACATTTCTATGGTAAGCCTGCTATGATTTTATTGGGGTTACTTTAACTCTGTAGATAAATATCTTTAGGTCTTTAAAAATATCTTAAAATTTTGTTTTTAGGGTATCAGTCTTACACATCTTTATTTTAGGTTTAGTCATTTTTGATACTATTGTAAATGATGTCTGTGTCTAATTTTGTTGCTTATTGTTGCTGGTATATAGAAATACAGTTAATTTTTACATACCGTTTTTTTATATCCAGCAACCTTGTTAAACTCATTAATTCTAATCTACTTGTAGATTCTTTTATGTTTTCTATGTACACACCATAATCTGCTAATAATAACAGTTTAGTGTCTTTCTTTATGATCCTTATATCTTTATTTATTTTTCTTGTCTTGCTCTGCTGGCTAGGACATCCGGTACAGTGGTGAATAGAAGTGGTCATAGCTGGGCATCCTAGTCTTGATGCTGATCTCAAAGTGAAAGCATTCGACGTGTCACCATTAGGTATGATGTTTTCTGTAGGTTTTTTGTAGGTACTTTTTATCATTCAAAGAAATAAATTTTTATTCCCAATTTTTTAAGAGGATTTTCTTTAATTACGAATGGGGTTGAGCATAGTCCAAATTTTTGTGCATCTCAGGCAACCATATAATTTTTCTTTTTTATTCTGTTAATGTGGATAATTACCAGCTTAATGACACAAAGTTACTCAACTTTGTACCTACAGTGATCAGTCATCCTGATTGGACCAGGGATATCTTTTCCTAGAATGTTCTGAATTCTAGGAACCCCACCAGGACAACTGCCCTCCTTTTTTGCATTTCTCTCTGTAAACCGAACTTGGCTTATGTATATTCTCTTCTCTTCTTGTTATGTATGTTCTGGGCTTTAAGGTTTGGATTGTTAATACTTTGTTTAGGGTTTTTATATCTATGTTCATAAGTGAATTTGAAATTTTTTTTTCTTACACTGATATTGTGCAATTTTGCTATAAAGTTTATTTTTTTGGTTGGTTGTTTTCAAATGAGTTGGGAAATGGACCCTCTTTTTGTGTGTGTTTGTTTGTTTGTTCGTTCATTTGTTTGTTTGTAAGAATCCATATAGTCCAGGATCAGTGTCTTTGTGGGATATTTAAAAAGCTTGCTGGAAAACCCATGTGGACTTGGGATTTGTTTGCAGGAAATTTAAAATTACTGATTCAGTTAGTTGAACAGTTATATGCTTTTCATGATATTTTTTATTGTATCACTATTATTATGTTATACTGTTTAAAGGAGTTGTCTATTTCATCACAATTTTAAAACATACTGGCATAAGATTGGTCTTAATAGTCTTAAGTTTTTAGTGTCCCCAGGATTCTTGGTGATGTCTTTCATTCCTGATACTGCTTATTATGTTGTTCCTTTTTTTCCTGGTCATTTCTTGCTGGGGGTGTATTGATTTAATGAGTTTTGTCTAAGAACCAGCTTTTGGCTTTGTTTATCCTCTGTTTCATGTTTATTTTTTCATTTTATTAATTTACGTTCTTTATTATTTCCATCCTTCTACTTGATTTAGTTTTGTCTTGTTCCTTTTTAATCGCTTGCCTTGGACATGCATATTATTATGCAGACTGCTTTTTCTCATACAGGCATTTACGGCCATAGTTTCTTTTTAAAGAATTTTAATTACATCTGATGATTTTGGTATTGTATTTTGTTTATTATTGTTTAATCCAATTTTGGGGGGGTACTGGGGATTGAACCCCCAGGGGCATTCTACCTCCGAATTACACCCCTAGTACTTTTTTATTTTTATTTTGAAACAGGGTCTTTCTAAATTGCTGAAGGTCTTGCTAAGGTTGCTAAGACCGGCCTCAAATCTGCAATTTTCCTGTCTCAGCCTCGCAAGTACTGGGGTTACAGGCATGTGCCACCATACCCAGCTTCCAAAATAGTTTATAATTTTTTATTATTCATTTATTTTTGTGGTACTGTGGATGGAACGAACCCAGGAGCATTCTACCTCTGAGCTACACTCCCAGCCCTATTTTATTATTTTATTATTTTATTTTGAAACAGGGTCTCACTAATTTTTATTAGTTTTTTCTTAGGCCTGTGGTTTGCTTAGAAATAAACTTCTTATTACTTGAACAAGAGGATTATCTTATATTTGTTGTTATGGATTTGTTTTAATTATTTTATTTTATTTTATTTATTTATTTATTTAATTTATTTTATTTATTTATTTATTTATTTTTTTTTTTTTGCGGTACTGGGGATTGAACCCAGGAGCATTCTACCCTGGCCCTATTTTTTATCCTTTATTTTGAAACCGGGTCTCACGAAGTTGCAGAGGGCCTCACTAAGTAGCTGAGGCTGGCCGCGAAACCGGACCCTCCGGTCTCAGCCTCCCAAGTACTGGGACTACAAGCGTGCGCCACCATGCCCAGCATTATTTTATAATCAGAAAATACTTTGTGTTTTATTCCTTTGGATATAATATTTGCTGTACCATCTGGTAATTGGTTAAATTTTGAAATATTTGTTCTTGAAAAGAGCATGTTTTCTGCACTTGCGTGTGCAGTGTAAAATTGTTAAATATGTGGGGAGAATTTTCTGCTTCCTTACTGAGTTTTTGTGTTTTTGTTATATCACTTACTGAATTCTTATACATGAGATGGGTTTTTCAAAGATATTATATGTTGGATTATTTTTTTTAGTCTAGTCTGTCAGTGTCTGCCTTTTATGTTTCTTCTTTCCTGTGGACTCTATCCCCTTTTTCACAATTCCATTTTGATTCATCTGTAATTTTGAGTACACATTTTTGTGTAGTTTTTCAGTGGTTGCACTAGGTATTACATCATACATTTGTAATTTCTCACAGAGTACTGGTATTGACATCTGTTTACATTTGTTGTTAAGCCACCTTGTAATTTGTCCTTTGTCTACTTTCCTTCCTTCCTTCCTTCCATCCATCCATCCATCCATCCATCCATCCGTCTGTATCTGTCATGATCTATCTAATCTATTGTCTTTGGTCTTGCTTATTCTGTTTTCTTCTTAGTGTAAAGAGAAAATTGTCGTGGGAGGGTTGAATGAAGTCATGAAATCAAGTCCACAATAATGTTATTAAGTGTGTGTGTGTTTGTAAGGTAGTGGTCTGGAAAGGACTGTAACGATTTTGGCTTGCTGTAGTATGTTTACTTTGCCTAGGTTTTGGCAGTAACTCTTTTTAGAATTAGTATACATTAAGTTTTGCTATTCCTTTATCAGCTTTTTTTCCTGAAAATATAAGTGTGTTTTTTTGTTCAGTTTGGAATAATTATATGTAATTTGTTCTAAATTACATTAGCTTCTAGCAAACAGAATTTACATGTTTAATAGTGAAGCAGATCTTCATCAAGCGAGTAGTGAAGGTCAGCTGAATGAGTACCAAAGATACCTACCTGCACCAAAGCTAATGTCAATGATGGAGGACATTTTAAGTTTGAATTCTTTACATTTTCAACTTAATAGGCGTTCTGAGACTTTTCTTCACTTTCTAAACTTAAATGTTTGAAATAAATTTTCCTTGGCCTTTTACACTGTTAAGAATATGCTTGCTGCCGGGCGTGGTGGCGCAAGCTTGTAATCCCAGTACCAGTACTTGGGAGGCTGAGACCGGAGGATCACAAGTTCACGGCCAGCCTCAGCTATTTAGTGAAGCCCTTCGCAACTTAGAGAGACCCTGTTTCAATATAAAGAATAAAAAATAGGGCTGGGGATGTAGCCCGGAGGTAGAATGCCCCTGGGTTCAATCCCCAGTACCGCAAAAAAAAAAAAGAAAAAAATGTGCTTGCTATTGATGTTCTAGGACAGTGCTGTGAAGTAGCATTGTCTTAGTTCTCCATCATTGATTGATTGATTGATTGATAGATGTATAGATATTAAAGATATAAATATATTTTTAGTAGCTTCTAGACTCCATAATAGATACAGGAATATGTCATTCCCAGTTTGTGACTGATTTTCTTTCAGATAATAGCAATTTAGTTTCATGAACTTTTAAAAAATTTATCTCCTAAACATTCTTGGGGATTTATGTATTTATTTTTATTCTAGGTTCTGTCTCTGGAGTTAATGATGTTTACAAAGTGAATTTAGCCCAGTTCTTCTTTCCACTTCTTTTGAATAGTTGTCCTTTGTCTTTCTTCTGTGTACTAGTGCTAAACTATCTTTTGTTAATTCTCTAATAATTTAATTAAGAGTTCTCTTCAGAATCTCATCTTGAAATGGAAATCCCTCAAATTGAATATGCATTTTTTAAATAGTTTTCATTTCTTATATCTTTTTCCTTTTTAATATTTCTTTCCCAATACCTTTTCACACTTACATAGATGGGCATGGTAGCACTTCTACTTTAGTTGTTTCATTTTAAGTTAAACCTCTTGAAGTTGCTGTTTTTTGAAAGTAAAAATTGTTTGAATATTGGCAATTTAATGTAGTTCACCTTACTTATAGTGGTCTTCATATATAATAGGTGTATTATAAAGTAAAAGCTTTGGGGCACTAGAAGGGTGGGGGGCATTATCTTCAGAGTAAAGGATAGTAGAGTTGAATATTTTGGAATTTCAGGTGACATCAGAATTTTTTCTGATATTTCAAGTTCAAAGGTTACAAAAATTATTATTTTGATCTCATTTATATATTATGTACATGTAGTGATGCTCTCTGTCGATGTTGATAAGTGCTTACTTTCATCCTTTTTAGGTGTACCTTTTAGTGTGTGTATGTGTGTGTGTGCATGTGTGCATGTCGGTTGTACCTGGGATGGAACCCAGGAGCCTTGTACCTCTGAGCTACACTGCCGAACATATTTTATTTTTTATTTGGAAACAGGGTCTAAGTTGCTGAGAGTCTTGCTAAGTTGCTGAAGCTGGCCTTGAACCTGTGATCCTCCTGTCTCAGCCTCCCAAGTACTGGGATTACAGGCGTGCGCCACCAGACCTGGCTTAGTTGTACTTTTTAGAATGCAGTCATACTAAAGATTCCTCAGAATAACAATTTGTTTGAATGAATATTTTAGAAGTAAAACATTTCAAGTGATTAAATGAAAATGTTTAAGAGGTGACCATGAGAGCTTGGCAGATCCAGAGGTCAGAATCACCAGATTTGTAAACACCCATGAATCACGAGGCTCCAGTGAGGTGGTGAGGAAGTGAGGTGGTGATAGGTCGCTGATGGAGCACAGGGCAGTTGAGCTGCTCACTGTGAGCTGGAGTAGTGTTCATGTCAGCATTGGAAATGAACCGTGAGAAGTGGCAGTGCACTGGGGCAGTGGTGTGAGTTCCCACCTCGCCCTGTGATGATGGGCACTAAAGGATTTAGGTAGTGTCTTCCTGAAGACAGTGTTTTTAGTTAGGGAAGAGTTATTGTGTGACAATGTAGTAAGACATTGTTTGGGGGCAGTAGTATTGTGTGACAATGTAGTAAGACAATGTTTTTAGGGTAAGACTATTGTGCGACAAATTTTAAGGTGGAGGAAAGTTAAAGCAGATGGGTGAGTTGAAAGCATTTTGCAATGCTAATCACTTTTTTTAACCCCTGGTTTCTCTAATAATACAATGGCTTTTACCCATGTTTTGTGGTCCTTTGCCCTTTGGGTTAATACTGCTTCTTTGCCTATCTCGAACATTGGCTTTCCTTACTATTCAGTTTTTGCTTTTATGCTTTCTGATTATAGTAGTGATGTTGGACAATTTCATTCACTGCCATAGTTTCACATTTATTACTTCTTTTCCTCGTAGCTTTCAAGCCTTTCCATATATTACTACTCTGCTTATTTTGTCTTTACCTACTGTTTTTCTCCTGACAGTTCTATTAGTTCTATAAGGCTCCATGTTATTTTAATTTAATTTCAGATCTAATTTTAGCTATCTAGTTATTCACCCTCCAACCCCCATTGAATTGTTGTTCTCAGTACTTAGCAAAGTGCCTAGAATTGGTAAATAGTTGAGTTAGTAAATTATCAATTAGATTACCAACTATGCCTATATTGCCACAGAAGAGAAGGTGCTAATGCCACTAAACCTAAAAAACCCCTGGTTTTCCTTGCAAGTTATTGAAGAAATAAGCAGTAAGGTTCTGTTTTCGAGAGGTAGTGTAGCATGGTTGTTCACAGCATGGAATCTGGAGCAAGAAGGCGGCCTTGCTTAGAATCCCAGCTCTGCCACTTACTTGCTGTATGATCTTGCACAAGTCACTGAGCCTTGATGTGCCTGGGTTTCCTAATATGCAGTAGTGCCTGTTTCCTGCCTGGCGATTAGTATTATATAATTACTCATTCTTGTTAGTCCATATTTTAAAAATGTGTTTCATATGTCTGAGTTAGAGTAACAGACCATTGTTCATATTGGTGATAGAAATTCAAATTGGTGTAGTGTTTCTGGAAAGCAGTTTTTGTTATATAATGAAGATTTTCTAACCTTTTTCTTAATAATTTAATTTTAATCTCAAAGTCAGAGGTAATCTTTTAATAAAATTTAAATGAGATGAAATCTGAAAGATTCATGTGTTTCAGAATTATTTATAATAGTTTCCAAATAACTTAAATCTCAAGTAAGAGAGGAAAATTTAAGTATGTTGTTGGATGTATTTAGCAATTAGAATATTTGAGTTTAATGGCATGGCAAATGGGTATGATACAACAGGCAAGATATGAAAGATGAAGCATCTTAAGATTTTTAAAAATCTATAAAAAGGAAGTGTTAAGATGTCAGTTTATGGTTGTATTTGGGTGGTGAGATTTGACCACTGTCAGACTAATTTTCCCTTACAGAGTGGGATTAACAACTGACACTCTGGATTTTTTAAATTGCCAACAATTAAATTAGGTAATATAAAATTTCTTTGGATGTCTTTTATTTTTAAATGACTTTATTGTCATTGTTCATCTTTCATATTTTTTGTTATAAAGTCAATCCCTGTTCTAACCCATTAAGTATCGAGTTTCCAAGTGTATTAAAAAAGGTTGGAAATAATTATTTAGGGCTTGTATTTATTATATTAATATTACCGGAATTGTTATATTTTTATTACATAATTAGGTTACATATATACTATATTTCGTTTTTGTAAGTGTTCTCTACTTGGGACAATGGGACAAAGTGGATTCAAGAAGTACAACATTGTGTTTTCTTAAAGATTAAGTCTCTGCATTTGCATTTTAACATTGGAATTTATAGCTGTGGGCTTTTTTGTTGTTCTTCTTGTTTGTAATTTTTCATCTCTAATTTACCATTGTGCCCAGTGTTCTAGAAATCTTTGCCAAATGTACAGTTAATTTGTGAACATGGTGATGCCAGTGTGGTTTGGTTTAGGCTTTTCTCTCTTTCTTTAATCTGCAGCAACTGGAACAGATCCAGAAGGAACTAAGTGTTTTGGAAGAGGATATTAAAAGAGTGGAAGTAAGGAATCAAGAATTTCTCACATCTCTAGCAGTTTTTCAGTTTCATGAAATCGCCACCTTTCAAGTTGTCACATTAAATTTTTCAGCCTGGCCTCGGTTATGAAGAAGTAACAGATACTACCTCAATTTTAATTGAAAGTGTATTTTTGTGGAAAAATTCTGAACACTTTCTTGATGATTAAATGTAATCTAAATTAGTGTTCACAATGTTTTATTGCCATGAATCTTCTTGATTATATTGAAAAAAATCAACACACTTTTAGTGTGTTATCACATTAACTTAACATCTGCAAACCCCACACTTACTGCCATTAAAATGATTCATCACTATTATTAGTAAAAGTTTTTTACTAATAATATCTACTCTACTCTATGCATTTACATATCTACTCTATGCATTACTAGATGGTAAAGTTAATTAAAGAGAGATATGAGAATACATTATCAACATTCTGGAAACTCTTAGTATGATACAGTGTACTTATAGAGTCCCTTGGAGGATACCTGGGAAGCTTCTAGGCTATTGTACTGTGAAGTTGTTGCCTTTGGCTGTGCTGAAGCTTCGTGTGTGTTTTTATTTATTCACATATACTGTAATTATCTTTTGCTGACATACAGAACATGTTAAAGCATATGGATTCAATAAGTAGTATGTGTTTAGTACATATTGAATGTGTGGCATTTTTAATTTGTTATGTTTATGTTACTGCTTGACTGTATGATTGAACTGAGCCTGGATTAACCAGAAATAATTCTACCTGATTATGCAACTTTAGTGGTATTTTCCAATTTGCTGTTTTTTCCATTAATCAAAAAATAGTACATAAAAAAGGAGGCTAGTCAGTATGATTTCAAAACATAATTTGTTATAATTATTGTGCAGGAAGCCTTTTCCTTGGAATTAATGATCAAAAAACAGTTTAAATCATTATTAAACAAAGCTAATATTTGAATCAAGGAGTGTTACTTTTACTGTAGAGAATATTTTTAAAGTAGTGAGTGATGTATCTTGGGTTTTTTTGTACTTTAGAGGCTTAAACCTGATGATCCAGGTACCTTACTATAACAATTATCCTAATGCATATCAGTATGTCATCACCTGGATGAATGATTTGCTGTTCATACAACGTGTGTGTGTCTTCTTTAAAATATTTACCTTTGTCTTTTTCTGCATTTGGTGGCTTCATTAGTGATGAACTATACTTATTAGAGAATTAACATTGTGTACTATAAAAATGGCTTGCCCTTTAAGTTTTAAGACTATTTTTACTTTTGTACTTTTGTACTCTGTGGGGAGGAATTCTTGAGAAATGTGGGTTTTGAGACAAGAAGAGACTGATGAAAATCTAGAATTAGAAAGAAATATAAAACCAGTCGTGGTGACACACACCTGTAATCACAGTACTTGGGAGGCTGACACAAGAGGATCACAGGTTTGAAGCCAGCCTCAGCAATTTAGCAAGGCTCTTAGCAACTTAGTGAGACCCTGTTTACACATTAGAAACAAAACAGGGCTGGGGTGTAGCTTGGAGGTAGAATGCTCCTGGGTTCAATCCCCAGCACCACCATAAAAAAGGGGATATTCACTGGGTGTGGTGGCACATTCTTGTAATCTGAGACAGGAATATCACAGGTTGAAAGAAGCCAGTCTCAGCAACCTAGCAAAACCCTGTTTTCAAAAATAAAAAGTGCTGGGGGTATAGCTTGGACATAGAATGTCCCTAAGTTCAATTTCCAGTACCTGACCCCCCCCCCCCACACACACACACAAAGGAATATAATGTCATAGCTGTTTGAATTATACATAGACTGTTCGGAGTATCTACTATAACTCAAATAATTGTTCTTTCAGGAAATGAGCGGCTTATATTCTCCTGTCAGTGAAGATAGTACAGTTCCTCAGTTTGAAGCTCCTTCTCCATCACACAGGTACAAAGCTTCACAGTAGTAATTGCTTAGGATGTGTGTTACAAAGTGTGCATATGGGGTTAGTTCTTGGGAGCCTTTTAATGCAGAAATTCCTTTTGGAATTTCCTTGTAAAGAGAAATTCCTTTTGGTCATGATATGGAAATGAGATTCACATGGCTCCTGTTTTCTTCATGTTTTGGGTTTTCATTCCAGGAATAGTTTAATGAGCAGAATATGATAATGTCTTGAAATCACATTTGGATTAAAAATTTGGTGAATTTCTAGAAATAATGATAGCTTTAGATATCTTGTGAATTAAAGTCAGATGACATTCAAAAGTCTAAACTTAGAAACATAAAATGGTAATATGGGGGGGAAATTGATAAAAATGGTGAAAATTTTCCCTAACTCTTGAATTTTCTTGGGACCACTTTCCCCAGATTTAAAATGAGGGCAATAGACAGCTCCATTAATTTACATTATCTGGGTATTTTCTTATAATCCCGTTATTAATTTAATTATGTCTTTCCTTCTATGTACTCTGAGCAGGGATTATATTTATGTTGCTCACGACTGTTTCTCTAGGTTCTAGAACAGAGGTTTCCAAACTTACTTGGCTTATCGTAAGCTCCCTTTTCAGGAAAAAAGTAAAAACCCAAAACTTGGGCCTTGCTGGAAATCTGCCTTCTTTAAGCAAATAAGCAGAAAGATGCAGTGACAAATTATATTCTTTTATGTGTCTATATTTTATTCCAGCATCTTCCAGGGGGCACTGTCACCCACTTTGGGAACTGATGTTCTAGAATAATGCTTAATTTCACCCAGGTGTTTCTAAAATGTAATGAATGAATATGATCCCATCTACCTCTAAAATTATATTTCATGAAGTATATACTATGTAAATTTTGAATTTTTGTGTGGAGTGTTCAAAGTAAGAGTAATTTTACATGAAGTCTCTTGTTTTTTAATTTTCTAGTCTATTTAGGATAATAATGGCCCAATGGAAACTTTCTAGATAGACAGTTTTAGGATAATATGTAGATTATCAGAAAATCTAATGCCAGCAAAGTGTTTTTCACAAATCTTCAGAACCTTTAACAGTTCAGGAAAATTATTATGGGTCTAGTTTGATATGATATGTGGCAGAAGGGATACAGGGAATGTTTTAGTTAAGGAGCGTTCCTTAAAAGTTTTTTATTTTTCCCATTAATCAGATTCCGGAGAATCCTTGTGAGTTTTAGCTGATTCTGTGGTCACTTTAGCTATGTGATTCACCTGATTTCTGCTGTATTTTACTTTTTCAAACATTTTGAATGACTAGGTCTGTGGACTCTTGCTGTCTTTAGGCCTGGCATTCACTTTCTGATATATGGAATCTTGGACAGCAGAGTATCATGAGAGTGCATAAAAGGAAGTAAAAACTGTCATACCACAAAAAATTTCACCAGCAAACTGATAATTCATTCTCACTGTCATATCCCTGCTTATTTCTGTCCAGGCCTTTGTTATGCAGTCTCCTGCTGATGATTGGATTTTGGTACCTGTGACATTAGAGTGTATGTACTTAAGTGCCCTGTTTATTGAATGCCTCTAATGTGCTAGACACCATTCTAGATGTTGAATTCAGCTGACCAAGCCACGCTCTTCTGGAGCTTACTCTTGGGGTATGTGTGAAGCAGATTGGGCGAGAACTAAGGGAGCAGATATGTAACATGGTGCATAGTACACGGCAGATAAATACGCCATGCCTTAGGAAGAAAAGTTAGGTGTGCCGGGGCTTCGCAAGTGGACTCCATTTTGTGTGGATAGTTAGACTTCACCAGGGACATGACATTTAAGCCAGTACATGAAGTGGAGAGTAAAAGTGATGCAGAATCATTGGTTGGTGTTGTGCAGGATCTGATTTAGATTTTAAAGTGTTTATTTGGGTTCCCATGTGGAGGATAGAGAAGACACTGTCCATATCCTTCTCAACCCTCTGCCACCGGAAGCAGTGAGAAAAGTTAGGAAGCATTGCAGCAGCCCAGATGACGTGAAGTGATAGTTTGGATTAGGATTTTATTGGTGGAGGAGGTAAGAGTAGTTGTATTATAAAATAAAGTAGCAAATCTTGTAAAATGCAAGATTTCATGAAGTCTATGAAAACGAAAAGCAAAAGCCAAATAATGTGATGCCCCTGCCTGCAGTCTAACTTGATTAGCATAATTGTCACATCCTGTCTATGCTTTTGCTGCTTCCCTGTTTAGACCTCAGTATCACATGGAATCTAGCAATGGTCTTTTCATCATCCTCTTACATATTATTGCCAGAAATATGAGCTTTCTTTCCTGCTTAGAATCTTTTGGTAGTTTTCTGTTATGTAAATTGGTTTAGATCCAACTCTTTATAGGACTCTCCATAGTCATTGGGCCCCTGCCTTACAATTTTTGTGCTTTCAAATTGTATATAACTCTCAAAGCAAGATGTTGAGGGGTGTATACTCTACCAGGTAGCACTTTGCTCAGTTTCTTGCCACTTACCAATTAAACTAACCATGCCCAAATTAAAAAAAAAAGTCAGGATATTTTTGCTTATACTGTTCCTTTTGCCTAGAAACCTATCCTGGATTCAACTGCTAAGTAGTTCTCCTCATCCCTACACTACCTCCCTCCCTATTCCCCAAGCCTCCAACCAAGGGTGAGCTCTTCTCTATACCTTTTTTTTTTTTAAATTAGGGAAGGGACAGGGGAAGCAGGAGATAGAATTAACTGCTTAAAACAAAAAATTCTGCTTATTCGTTCCTGTTTCTGTAGTATTGTGTTAGTTTGTGTGTATTTCTATCCTGTGAATATTGGATTTACCTTACACTCCCACATTTTTATAAGAGCATTTATACATAATAGGGAATAAATTCAAGATAATAAATTCAAGATAAAAATTAAGTATGAATAAATGCATACTTAATGTAGAATGTCATTAATTTTCATAATTTGTGACATTTTGATTGAAGCATGACTTTTATTATATTTAAGAAATAAACTATTTTTATCTTGTTTAGAAAGCTACCAGCCAGGTTCATTGGGGGTGGGAATGATTATTTCCTTGGTAAAATAATTGAATTATTTTTTAATCTTTTAAACCTTCATTTTTGCCAAATTTCCCATATTAGAATCAGTTCAAATCGAAGATTGCTACTCTCAGGGTCTTTTAAATCTGCTTTAGATTCTGAGGAAGGAGGTCTCCGTAATTCACAGGAAAAACTATAGGCTATATTTTATTGTTGCATAATTATATGTGTGAATAAATTAGAGAATAATAGGCAAGCATGATCTCCTTTACTTGTTGTCAAATAGAATTGGTCCTTTTATCTGAGAGGGAGATTATGAGCATGTATATACTATCCATTTTTCCAGAGGATTATTAATATTCTAGGCATTTTTAACTTAGCTTAAACTTTATATAATAAAGTGAAACATTTTTTCATATGCTCTTCCTGGCAAATGTGATAACAATGTTGATTTTGTTTTATTAAAACATTCTTAGCTGGGCATGGTGGCTCATGTCTGTAATCCTAGTACTTGGAAGGCTGAGACAGGAGGATCACAGATTCAAGGACAGCCTCAGCAAGTAGTGAGACTCTCATCAACCTAGCGAGAACCTGTTTCAAAATAAAAATAAAATAGGGCTGGGGATATAACTCAGAGGTAGAATGTCCCTGGGTTCAATCCCCAGCACCACAAAAATAAAAACATAAAAATAAAAGATAAAAAAAACATTGTTAGACTAGGTATATTTATCTCTGAATTTTTGTTTTGTTTTTTTTGGTGGTACTGGGAATTGAACTCAGGGGCATTCTACTGCCAAGCTACATCCCCAACCCTATTTTATTTTTATTTTATTTTATTATTATTTTTATTTTTTATTTTTATTTTGAAACAGGGTTTTGCTAGGTTGATTAGATCTCACTACTTGCTGAGGCTGTCCTTGAACTTGCTATTCTCCTGTCTCAACTCAGCCCTAAGTACTGGGATTAGAGACATTTGCCACCATGCCCAGCTTATCTCTGAATTTTTGATAGAGGTAAAGAGGGTTAATCCATGTAAAATTGAATAGAGCTTTACATAGATTAACAAATGTGGTTTTCAGGCTCTTTATATAATTATTTAGTTTATATGTGTAAGTGAATAGGAAGCAAAACTAAATAGCTTATTACTAAACCTGTGAGGCCGGGTGCTTAGTATAAATCAGGTCTTTTATGGTTAACTATAAAATGGGATGAGAAACATTTTATTCACATACTTTTCTTTAGATTTTAAACCTTTTTGAAGCTATTACCAGTATTTTTGCTGGTAAATTTCTAAGTGCTTCACATTGATGTAATTTCTGTCTAGGGAATACTGGTTTTGTAATTGCTTTATTCTTTGTCTTTATGCAAACATTTCAGGCTTTTCAGTCATTAGTCCCTTACCTCTATTTTCAGAACTTTGAAGTAGTTAGTTTGAAGATAATGTACTCATTAAAGCTTTTCTATCTGCTTCAATTGCATTTGCTTTAATATAATCCAGATAGTCACTGGAGTTAATTTTATCCTGTTTTCCTATAAATAAATACAATACTCCTCAGTATCTTTCCAAAAGAATTACAGTCAGAATACTGTAGTAACACATTCATACCCATGTTTATAGCAGCACAATTCACAAAACCAACAGATGAATGGATAAAGAAAAAGTGGTATATATACACAATGGAGTTTTACTCAGCTGTAAAGAAGAATGAAATTAGGTAGATCATTTGCAGGAAAAATGGATGGAACTGGAGAAGCTCATGCTGAGATAAGCCAGATTCAGAAAAACATGGGTTGTATTTTTTTCTCTAATATGTGGAAGCTAGAAAGAAAAAAGGAAAGAAAAGGGATCTCGTGAAAAGTAGTAGAAATACCAAGAGTAGTGGAAGGGTGTGGGAGGAGGGAAAGAGTAGATTTGGGGAACTTAACATATCAAATAGTGTTATATGCCTATGTGAATGCATCACTGTGAATCTCACTATCATGTGTAATTACAATGCACCAATAAAACATTAAAAATAAATATCATATAAGTAGAAAGATTTTCTGATCTACAGTCTCATTTTTAAAATGCTTTTATTGATAAAGAGATTTGCTATTGATCATACATTTAATTCTTTTTATTAGAGAAGGACATGTATCAGTGTAAATTCTGAATTGCTTCTTAAAGTTTTCTGTAGTAGAGGGAGCATTATAAGTAAAATATATACATGAGACTTTTATATAATTTACTTTTAGTTTTACTTAAGTATTCTGTCAAGCATTTTGAGACTTATGTTTCATTTGTGTTTCTATCATTTTGACAAAGGTCCAGATGAATCAAAGCATAGAGATAATACACAGGAAAAGCAAAGGGTCATTGTATGCATGCTACGAATATTTAACTAGTTTTAAAACTGTATATATGGCTGGGTGAGGTGGCACACACCTATAATTCCACTTATAGCAATTTAGAAGCCAGCCTACGCAATTTAGCAAAAACCCTGTCTCAAATAATAATAAGAGCTAGGGATGTAGTTCAGTGGTTGAGCACTTGACTAGCATTTGTGAGGCCCTGGTTTCAGTCCCTAGTACTGGGAAAAGTGTGTGTGTGTGTGTGTGTGTGTGTGTGTGTGTGTGTGTGTGTAGGGTAGTGGTCTATTGCCTGTGAATTTGTGTATGAAACTCATAATTGCTTCTGGACTAGATTAAGAAGTTCTTTGGCTCACCCACACAACTCTATTCAGTTATACTTCTAGTCATTAAAAGAGACTATATCTGTGAGGGGGTGGGATGAATAGGGATGCTATTTGCTATATTGGATGAAAGGGGAGCCAGCTTCTCAACTTAACTGTGTTGGATCTTTGGCTGTGTTTATCACGCATTTCAATGTACTGTTAATGGCTTTTTTATTAATGTTTTTTTACATATAATGCTTAAGTACTTTGTACTTTTGGCAGTTAACTATTACTTCAACTGTTTTACTTTACCTGAAAAGAAATTTTTTTTAAAATATAGGGACCAAAATGTTTTTATGGTCAAGTCTAACTCTAAATCCTTAGAAATTTGTCACTAATTGTGAATTTTAAGTAGATCTTCCAGTGTAAACCTAAGCATCTTTTATATAATCTTAATTTTCCTTATCTAAGATAAGATTATATGTAACAATAAAGGAAATCCTCTATACATGAGCTAATACTTTTTCCCCAAATACCCAAGGTTAGTATTTAAGAAACTTCAGCTACACTAGCCTTGGGGACTTTTGAACATCAGTTATGTTTTACTATATATATATATATATATATTTTTTTTTTTTTTTTGCGGTACCGAGGATTGAACCCAGGAGCGTTCTACCTCCGCGCTACACCCCCGGCCCTATTTTTTATACTTTATTTTGAAACCGGGTCTCACGAAGTTGCGGAGGGCCTCACTAAGGAGAGAGAGAGAGAGAGAGAGAG
>PVJS01026825.1:0-26708 GCA_004027185.1 Glis glis | reverse complement strand
AGAGAGAGAGAGAGAGAGAGAAAGAGAGAGAGCTGAGGCTGGCCGCAAACCCGGATCCTCCGGTCTCCGCCTCCCAAAGTACTGGGATTACAAGCGTGCGCCACCACGCCTGGCCGAGGAATGGCCTTTCCAGGTGGCTGCTTGGCCTTTTCTCAAGATGGTGGCTGGATTAGTAGGGCAAACATCCCAAGAGAACCAGGTGGAAGCTATAATGCATATTTAGTCTTAGAAGTCACATAGCATCACTTCCACTGTAGTAGCCAAAGTCCACAGAATTCCATCATTTGATGGAGATGTCAATGTTCTCTTACGGGAAGAGCATACAGGACAGTATATTGTATATTGGCACTGTCACCTTTGGAAAATACAACCTGCCACAAAACGGAAAAAGCAAATCACTGAGGACTACTTACCTGAGGTCTACCACAGCACGATACAAAGACTCTGCTAAGAAATAGCTGTATCAATCAGCTGAGGAATATTTGTTTCAAATGCAAATTTATGGACCTCTATCTTGAGGATTTTCATTTTGCAGGTTGGCTTCAAACATCTGAGATCTGGTTTTTCAATAGGGCCTCGAAATAATTTTTAGGCACATTATGAATGTTCTTTGTTTGTACTAATGCTTTAATCATTTTCACATTTTCATTACACATTTACACATTGTCTTTCATGAAACAAGGTGGTGATACAGAGATAGCTTTGAGGAATGTAACTGTCTTGAAGAGCCACTTTAAAATGTTGCCTTTGGGTTTCCAATATACATGTGTTACTTGTCAAAAGACACTTTGAAAGCAGTGCTGCTGATTGGGGTTTTACAGACATTTAATTTGTTTGAGTTTCTATGCCATGTCAAAATGAAAAAAGAAAAAAAAGATAACATGGTCCCAGTCAAGACATTTGGAATTATTTTTTTTAAGTGTAGTTTTATGGCTAGCTTTATGTGCTTTTATGTTATGTTTGAAAACTATAGGCATCAACCAAAAACCCAACATTTATAAGATGCAGTTGAAGTTGCCTCATAAGGAAGGGGCCTTTGTAGAAATTTACAATGATAATGCATATGGTAATGTGAATTCCATTTTCAAGGAGCATTATGAAAAATGTGGGAAATAAAATGCTAGTAGAGGGACATTTTCCTGACATGAATGTTGCTGATCAAGCAACTTCAATGGCCTAAAATATACTTGAGAAGTCAGCATGTTAAAAAGCCTTCTGTGCAATCAAAATAGAAAACAAAATCTCATAGCATTTGCCTGGAGCCTAGTTACTGTTAGCTTGCATGGATGTGTGATAGCCAAGTTTCCAGCTTACAGCAAAGGGAATAGGCACATTAGAATGGGTTGGAAGTTGGTCACTCCAGGCAGGCATGATGAGAACCAAGAGCAACTGAGGCAACAAAGTGAAAATTTATTTTGCAGCTGAATAATTTTCAGTTTTTCAGAGTAAACAGATCCTTCCTTCCTTCCTTCCCTTTGTGTTACTGGGGCTTGAACCCAGGGACATTCTACCTCTGAACTACACCCCCAGACTTATTTTTTATTTTGAAACAGGGTCACTAAGTTGCTGAGGGCCTCACTAAGTTGATGATGCTGGCCTTGAACCTGCGATCCTCTTGTCTCATCCCCTCAAGTATTGGAATTACAGGCATGGGCTCCTGTGCCCAACTGATATCTCGCTATTTTTGGTCTATGGCCATGTCACCCTAAACATGCCCAATCTCATCTGATAGTTTACTATTTTTAGGGACACCACTATGTTACAGGGATAAATTTGAATTTTTTTATAAAGCTCAAACTTATTTTAAATATATTCTGTTTAAGAGATTAGGGAAATATTGAAAAGTTTTAGAAAAAATTCCTTGAAAGTGTAAATAAAATAATCTTGGGTGCTTTTAATAGATAAAATCGTTTTTGTTGACTACCCCATTTGCAGAAGATACTAGATAACAAGTATTTCTTTCTTGATATACAAGTTGGTCTTTCTATTAAGATATTTCCTCCAAAAATTTTAGCTTAGATATGACATAAAATCTAATATGTTAGCTGGCATGGTGGTACCTATAGTCCCAGTACTTGGGAGGCTAAGAGAGGAGGAGGTTTGAGGCCAATCTTAGCAACTTGGAGAGACCCACAGCCAGTTAGCAGTGAAGCTTTGTTTCAAAATAAAAAATAAAAGGGCTAGGAGTATAGCTTGGAGGTAGAATGCCCCTGTGTTCAATCCTCAGTACAAAACAAAAACAAAACAAAAAAAACTAATATGTAAATTTAAATCTAATATGGAAAGCTATATCGACCTTTTAGAGCTATAGTGATATCTGCAAATGCTAACAAGCTGTGAAGCAACAGAGGGGTAATTTGATCTACCACCAAGTCCTATTGAGTCTAGCTCCAAAACTCACCTCAAATGTATGCACTTCTTTTTGCCTCCACTGCCACCACCTTTGTCCCTCTCAACATCATCACCATCTCTCTCATCAGTGTTTCTGTAAGAGAGCTCCTCTCCCCATTCCCTTCTCTGTGCAGTTACTTCCTTCTTTAACCTGTGACTGTGGCTTTCCAGCCTCTTTGAGATAAAGCCCCATGACTTCACTGTGACTTCCAGTTCCCTGCCTGATTCAGTTCCTTCTCACTCCTCTAATCCCATTCCACAGCACCCCTTGGCTGGCTCTCTTCCAGTTCCCATGCCCCCTCTCAGCCTTTGGGACTTGCATGCTCAGGTCTCTCTGCATCTTTCTCTCTATTCTTGAAAGAGATGGCTCCTTATTCTTCAGGTCTCTGTTTGATACTGCTTACTCAGAGAAGTCTCCCTTGACTTCTCTCTCTCATGTAGGTCCGCCTCACCCCAACATTATCCTCTATCAAGTAGTGTTCAGTTCCCTTGAGTCAGGTCACAGTGTGTCTTGCTTATTTGTTTATTCCCTTTCCTTTGCAAGCTCTGTGAGGGCAAAGACTAGTGTGCTTTATTGAAAAATGTCAGTGGGGGGAAGGTGCTTGGCACATAGTAGGTTCCTAATAAGTATTTCCTAATTGATTGAATGAATGGTGTTCCATAGATAAATCAAGGGCTAAATGTATAGAATCTGTAATGGCAAGCCCATGTTCCAGTATAACACTTCTCCATGTTTAACAAAAGAGTAGTTGATTCATCATATAGATTCTATCCATATGGATTTTGAAATGAGAGGTTTGTAGAGTTCAAAGCTAACTTTTAACTATTGTATCATAGATGGCCTGAATTCCATTATCCAAACATGGCTTTGTCAAAGTCCAAGTAGGAGATTAGAGATATTTTGCTTGATCAAGCATTTCTTAGAGGAGAATAAAGGGAATGAAAATAGTATATGAGGCAGGGAATCATTAATTCTGATATCTCATCTACTCTCAAGCATAATCAAGAGATTACACCTATTATTAATGTTCTCTATGGAATTCGAAGACTTTAGCATTTAAATTATACTCAGCAATGGTACAATAAACACACGTTTAATTTAATTTACCTTAGAAAGTTGGAAGTAAGAAGTATTCCTCTTTGTTCAGGCTTCCTCTAGATTTATTCCCTGATTTACAATTAATGGTAATTTTAGTACAGATTACAACAAAGGAGAAACCTGCTTCTTGCATTGGTAACTGCTGCATGCTTCTTAGAGGCCACGACTTCACTGTTTTTCTATTTGCAAGGAGTGTCTAGGAGTGGGGATGGTACATAAAAAGGACAAATTAAATATTTCTTGAATGCATGGAAAGTTCTCAAGCACTTAGAGGACATAGTTTAAATTGCTTTTTAGTACTGAATGTTGAATGGTGGATACAATTATGTATGCTGTTCATTTAAATTCATAAAAATAAAAAAGTATACTAAAATAAGTCTCTTTACCCTATACTTAAATAGAAACCTGTGGTGATACAAACAACAATTTTACAAAGGAATGCACAGTAGGTCTTACGTAAAATGAAACAAGAAAGAGACCTTTAGGTGGCGACCAAGAGCTATGATTATGAATTCCTTAGTCTGACTTTATGAGAATTTATGATCTTGTTTGCAAGTGGTCGTGTAAAACGGGCTATTTAAGCCATATTCATTCAGTGCAAAACAAATATAAAAATAGAATTAGGTCTCACAAATAAATATATTTGAATGTTAGTGTCATCAAAGAATCAAATTTTAATTTTGATTCAATTTGACAGTTGGTATCTTGATTATGAGAGAAAGAAGCCTGGGAAGATAATTGTATTGGTATTGAGTTATGGGACTAATTACCTTTGACACTTAAGGAAAGATTGTTTTAATCTTTAAATAAATCATCTTTAAGCAAAATGGTAGCTTTTAAAGACGTCAGAGAGTATAATAAAGATGTCAGAACTGTCCAGAAGCTCATTGTGCAAATGGAAACTCCACAGGCCTCAGAAGAAAGGTCAGTTATCTAACTCATTCTTGCAACATCTACCAGAAGCCCTCGCTTCCCGGAGTACTAGTGTGTTCTTCCTCTCTCCTTCCATTGTGCTTTCAGATCAAAAGTTATATCATATCCATCTCTGATTCTTTCAGCTCTAGAAAAAAAGGGAAAGAATAAAATATTTAAAGGCAGGCATCCTGATTTTTTGATGGCATGTACTAGTTTTAACTCCCTACTGGTTCTTTGTACCAATCTGCTAGAATAACCATTTTAAGCATCACTACTAGGTATTGTTTTATAGTAATTTTAATTTAAAATGTCCTCCAGAAGCTTACCATGTGCTGTGTGCATGTATGTCACTATCACTATGAACTACATTATGATGTGAGATTATAATGCGCCAATAAAAGTAAAAAAAAGTTTTCCACTTAATGATGAATTCTGTTAGCATTTAGATTGCCCTTCTCCCAACCCCCCCCCCATTCTCCCTTAAAAATGCCCATTCAACTTCCTGCAAATCAAAGTCGAAGTCAGTTCACTCTGGACTCTTTTTTTCCCTGTTACAATAGTAGATTGCTTATTAACATCTGTCTTTATCACTTTAATTAGTGTCCAGCTTTATCTCTGATAGCATTTTATTCCTGCTTCTCATTCACTATATTGTAATTATTCAGTCAACCATCACTCTGACTCACAATGCTGTGCTCATTTTTAACTCTGTGCATCCAGGTCAGTGACTGTCTAGTGCCTCCTATATTAGAAATGGCCAATATTCTTTCTACCAATAGGTTAATAAAGTAAAATAACTAAACAATATTTTGTCAAATAGATACCCATCCACCACTGATGTGGTATTTTCTTGGGAACGATCTTTAAGTACTGTGTACACAGAAGGAGGGAAATAAGTTAATTAACTTACTTCTCTGAACAAGCCATCAGGAAAGGATTTAATACACTGCTTAAATTTTGTCCCAACTTCTAAATGATAAGAAAGACATCACACATTGCATTAAATATTATAGTGTAAGAATAACTTTAAGACCTTTATCAGTTACTTTTCTTCTTTTATTATTAACAACACTTGTTATTTATATAAATTAATAGGATTCACTGTGGTATTTCCATACATGAATACATAATACATTGATCAAGTTCTACCCGCCCTCTCCCCCACACATGTACTGACCCTGACCTTGACCCTGGGGCACTCTTCCTTGTCCCTAGTGATCCCTCTTGACTTTCAGGTCAACAACGTTTTTGTTTTTGTTTTTTGTTTTCCTAGTTTCCATGTATGAGAGAGAACATATGATACTTGCCTTTCTGTACCTGCCTTATTTTGATTATGTCTTCCAGTTCCATCCATTTTCCTACAAATGACAGGATTTTATTCTTCTGTATGTCTGAATAATACTTCATATATATATATGTCATATTTTCTTTATCCATTCATCTGCTCACAGGCACCTAGGCTTATTCCACATCTTAGCTATTGCAAATATTTTTTTTCAATAAACTTGGGCATACAAGTATCTTTAGTATGCTGACTTCATTTATTTTGAATGTTGTCTCAGTAAACATTCTCACTGATATAATTCAAAAGACCTGACCACACAACTTAGAGGAAGGAAGATTTATTTGCTCACAGTTTCTTGGAGATTCTGGGTTCAGTCCATGTGAAGCCGGGGTCTATGGATCTCAGGGCATGGAGGTGGGTCTCGGCTCCTCACATCACAGAGGCAGGAAGCAGAGAACAAACAAGGGGATTCAGAGATACAAGCACAATCCCTAAGGCCACACCCCCAGGGACCCACCTTCTCCAGCCACAACCTACTGGCCCAGGTTACCACCCAGATAAATATATTGTAATGGATTTATCTACTGATGAGATTACAAACCTCATGACTTAACTATATCAAATGTGAGCTCTTCAGGGGACATTCTATATCTGACCATAACAAATGTATACCCGGGAGTGGGATAGCTGGGTCATATGGTAGTTCTAGTTTTATTTTTGAGGAACCTCCATACTCCATAATGACTGTACTAATTTACATTCCCATCAACAATGTAAAAGGGTCCCTTTTCCTCCACATCCTCACTAGCTCTAGTTTTTTTTTGTTTTGTTTTTTGATAATATACATTCTAACTGGGGTAAGATAGTATTTCATTATAGCTTTGATTTGAATTTCTCTGATGGCTAATGATATTGAGCATTTTTCATATATTGATTGGCCATTTGGACATTTGTATTTCTTCTTTTGTGAAGTTTCTATTCAGATCATTTGCTCATTTTAAAATTTGATTTTTGTTATTGTTTGAATTCTTTATATATTCTGAATATCAACCCTCTGTCTGATAAATAGTTGGCAAGGATTTTTCTCCCATTCTGTAGGTTGTCTCTTCACTCTGTTGATTGTTTCCTTCACTGTGCAGAAGCATTTTTGTTTCATGCAATCCCATTTGTCAATTTTGGCTTTGTTTCCTGTGCACTTGGAATCATACACCAATACTTTGAAGTGCTTCCCCCAGGTTTTCATCTAGTGGTTTCAGAGATTCAGGTCTTACATTAAGTTCTTTGATCCATTTTAAGTTGATTTTTATATGGAGTAAAGGAGTTAAGTTTCGGTCTTCTGCATGCAAATATCCAGTTTTCTTAGCGTCATTTATTAAATAGTATACTCTTTTTGCTTTTTTTCCAATGTATATTTTTGCACCTTCATTGAGATTCAGTTTGTTGAAGATACATGGATCTATTTCTGGGTTCTCTATTCTTTTCCATTGGAGTGTGTGTCTGTTTTTATGCCAATAATACAGTGTTTTTGTTACTATGGCTCTGTAGTATGTCTTGAAGTCAGGCACTGTGATAGCTCCAGGTTTGCTCTTTTTACTCAAAATTCCTTTGACTATTTGGAGTATTTTGTTGCCATATGAATTTTAGGAATTTTTCTAGTTCTGCAAATAATGTCATTCGTATTTTAATGGGGATTGCATTGACTCTGTAGACCATGCTGAGTAGTATGGACATTTCAACAGTATTAATTCTTCTAATCCGTGAACATGTGAGGTCTTTCTACATTTCGGTATCTTTGATTTTTTTCTTCCATGCTATTTAATTTTCTCTGTAGAAGTCCTTCACTTTCTTACTTAGGTTTATTTGTAGGTCGTGTGTGTGTGTGTGTGTGTGTGTGTGTGTGTGTGTGTGTGTGTTGTGAATATAATTGCTTTCATGATTACTTTCTCAGCAAGTTTATTATTGGTATATAGAAAAACCACTTAGTTTTTATGTGGATTTCCTATCCTGTTACTTTACTGAATTTGTTTATCAATTCTGTCTTTTGGCAGAATCTTTAGAATTTTCTGTGTATAGAAACATATCAACTGTACATTAGGATAAATTGAATTCCTCCTTTATTATTTGTATGCCTTTTATTTATTTCGCTTGTCTAATTTCTCTAGCTAAAATTTCTACTACTGTATTAAATAGAGGTGGTGAGAGTGGACACCCTTCTCTTGTCCTGATCTTAGAGAAAATGATTTCAGGTTTTCCCCATTCATTATGATGTTGGCCACATAGCCTTTATTATGTTGTGGTAGAACCCTATACCTAATTTATTCAGGGCTTTTATCATGAAAGAATATCAAATTTTATCAAAGGCTTTTCTGAATCTGTTGAGATGCTCATGTGATTTTTATACTCCATTGTATTTATTTGAAACATTACATTTATTGTTTCATTTATGTTAAAATATCCTTGCATCTCTAGAATGAAACCAACTTGATCATGGTTTATGATCTGTTTGATATGCTGTTGAATGATTTGCGATTATTTTGACAAGTATTTTTGCATGTGTATTCATCAGGCATACTGGTCTATAGTTTGTGTGTGTGTGTGTGTGTGTGTGTGTGTGTGTGTGTGTGTGTGATTGTCAGATGTTTGATAACAGGATAGTGCTGGCTTCATAGAGTGAGTTTGGAAGGGTTCCCTCCCTTTCAATTCTATGGATTAGTTTGAAAAGCATTGGTGTTAATACTTCTTACAAGTCAGTAGTGAAGCCCTCCAGTTCTGGGCTTTTCCTTCTTAGGAGACTTTTTTTTATTGCTGATTCAATCTCATTACTTGTTATTGGTCTACTCAGTGTTTTTATATTCTCTTAGTTCAATTTTGGTAGGTCATATGTGCCCAGAAATTTGTCCATTTCTTCCAGATTTTCCAAGTTGTTAGCATGTAGTTTTCCAAAATAATCTATAATGATCCTTTAAACTTTTTTTATATTAATTGTAATGTCTCCTTTTTCACCTCTAATTGTATTTATTTAGGTTCTTTCTTTTTCTCCCTTCCTCCCTCTTTTATTCCCTCCCTTGTTCTTTTTTGTCTGCTAAAGATTTGTTAATTTTGTTTATCTTTTCCAAGAACCTACTCTTTGTTTCATTGATCCTTTGTATTATTTTTTAGACTCTGTTTAATTTATTTCTGCTCTGATCTTTATTATTTATTTCCTTCTATTAATTATGGGTTTGGATTATTTTTGCTTTTCTAAAACATTGAAATGTATTTTTAGGTTGTTTATTTTAAATCTTTCTATTTTTTAATGTGGGCAATAATTACTATAAGTTCCTGTTAGTACTATTTATGCTGTATCCCACTACTTTTGGTATGTTGTGTTTCCATTTGAATTAGTTTCAAGGAATTTTTGAATTCTCTTTCTGACTTCCTCAATGATACACTATTCATTCAAAAGTGTGTTCTTCAGTCTCCATGTATTTGTCTAATTTCTAAAGTTTTTCTTGCTATTGATTTCTAGTTTCATTCCATGGCCTATAGAAATATGGATATAGGACATGATTTCAATTTTTCAAAATTGTTAAGGCTTTTTTTTGTAGCTGAATATATGGTCTATTCTAGAGAAAGTTTCATGTGCTGATGGAAACAATGTGTATCCTGCAGCTGTTGAATGGAATGTTCTAAAAATGTCTGCTAAAAGTCCATTTGATCTATAGTATAGTTTAACTCTGATGTTTATTGATTCTTTTTTTTCTGGGTGATCTATCCATTGGTGAAAGTGGGGTATTGAAATCCCCTGCTATTATTGTCTTGGAGTCTATCTCTTCATTTATGTCTAATACTGATTGTTTTATAAAATTGGGTGCTTCAACACTAGGTCCATATAGATTTATAATCATTATATTTTCTTGATGGATTGATCACTCGATCATTTTATAGTGACCATATTTGTCTCTTCTTACTGTTTTTGTTTAGAGGTTTATTTTGTCAGATGTAAATATAGCTATTCCTGATTGATGTTTTAGTTCTACTTGCTTAGAATATCATTTTCCATCTATTTGCTCTCAGTCTGTATGTGCCCTGACTGGTGAAGTGAGTTTCTTGCAGGAAGCATATTTGGGGTCTTATTTATTTATTTATCTATTCACCCAGTCTGCATCTTTTAGTTGAAGCTTACTGTATTGATTTTTGATTATTTTCTATTTTTCATTTGTGTATCAACTCTTCTTTTACATGCTATCATAATGGTGGTTATCTTTCTTATCACCTTAGTATCTTTGGTAAGGCTGGCCTCTGTTTTTACTTATCTTGGAATGTCTTCACTTCTCCTTCAATTCTGAAGAATAGACTTGTTGGGCATAGTAATCTTGATTGGCATTTATTTTCTTTCAGGACTTGAAATACATCATTCCATGCCCTCCTGGATTATAAGGTTACTGCTGAGAAACCTACAGTTAGTCTATTGGGTTTGCCCTTAAATGTGAATTGGCACCTCTCTCTTGTAGATCTTAAAATGTTTTCTTTGCCTTTTATTTTTGACAGTGTAACTGTAATATGCTGTGGTGAAGATTCTTTCTGGTCATGTCTATTTGAAGTTTTATAGGCTTCCTGATAACTGGATGTCATTGTCTTGCTCATGATTAGAGAAGTTTTCTATTATTTCATTGAATAGGTTTTCTATGACCTTATTTCTTTACCTTTGGGTGTGCCAATTATGTGCATGTTTCATCTTTTAATGGTGTACCAAAGATATTGAATGCTTTCTTCATTCTTTCTTATTTTTGTTTCTGCCAGAATGCGATTTTCTTAAAGACCTATCTTCAAGCTTTGTTATTCTTTCTTCCACTTGACCTAGTTTGTTGCTGAGGCTTTCAAGAGAACGTTTATCTGACTTGCTGAGCTCTTAATTTTCAAAAATTTGCTTGATTCTTTTTCAAAAATCTCTCTCTCTGCTGAATTTCTTATTTATATCCTGCATTGTCTTTCTAATTTCAATTAACTATACTGTCATTGAGCTTTTAAAAATCATTCATTTTGATTCTTTATTAGGTATTTCATCAACTTTGATATCTTTGGAAACTGTTACTAGAGTTATGATCTTCAGAGAATGTCATTACTTTTTTTCGTATTTCCTGTGTTCCTATGTTGAGATTTGTGCAGCTAGTGGAATTGATGTCTCTACCACTTTTATTATATGGTCTTCTTAAATGGCTTTCTCCTGAAGATTTGTCTTGGGATATCAGTTTGTTATACAATGTTAAGTTTATTTCCAGTTAGGCACAATAGTGTAAACTCCCTGTAGCTTCTTTGGCTGTGATTGGTCAGCTTGGGCCCAGTACACAGCATACCAGAGTTGGAAAGACCCATTGTCTCTGTGGGTCATGCAAGAGTGAGAACACTCTCGCAATTCAGATAGGTATGGTGTAGACAGCAGTGTCTGTGGGGTGCACCCTGTGTGGTTACTCCTAGGGGCCCAAAGCACTCGTCCTTTGTTTAGGTAGTTGTGTGGGTCCATGTGCTTCATGGGAACAGGACTCATATCTGTGGTACTCATATTCAGTTTTGTCAGCAATAAGTGATCAGAAAGAGGTGTGGGACATGGGGGGGGCAACCGATGCAGCCTGGAGCAGGACCTCAGGCCCCCCCTACCTGTGCATGCCTGGGGACTAAGTGATGACCAGGGGCTTTTCTCCACTTGATTTCTTCAATAGCATTACCTATCAGGGATTGAGCAGGAGTGGGTCACACTTGGAGCCACACAAAATTCCTCTCAACTGAGATGCTGGCAGAAGGGAGCAAGAGCCGGATGCAGATGGCACCTGACAAACTTTCTCTCTGGGCTTTCTTTGTGCCCCAGGGATACAGCTGGAACCACAGCAGCATTACTTCAGACTGCTCCAGGATGCCTCTGTGGGTGGAGCAGGAGAACCTCCGAGTTCTTTCTCTGCCTCTTTAGTGACAGGCTTACTTGTGCAGTGCGAGGCAAGGGGTGGTGTGACCTGTGCAGGCAACTGCTAGCAGTCCTGACACCTACACAAGACCACATTCTTTGGCCATGCTCCTGGACTCAGAGGATAGGGTCCCCAATCCCCCAATTCTTGAGAGCGGTGCCCTCCATTCCCCTCGCTTTACACCACCCATTCCCCATAGTGTCACACCTTTGGAGGGTTTGTGTCAGTCAATCATGAGGCAGCTACCCAATGAGCTAGTGTGGTGGAATGTCTGGGGTCCCAGAGATGGGAATATACAAGGCATTCTGTCCCCTAAAGAAGTCCAGATTCAGACATTAGTTCCCCTCTAAAGATGATTCCTGGCTACAGGAGATGGGAGACAAAGTGCATTGCTTTTTCAAAGCCAGACTATTTTGCAGATTGGAGCCTCTTATCTATCTAGGCTATAAGCCTGCAAAAGCTGTGAAACTTGAAAAAGGCTGGGATTACCAGTGTCTGTGCTGATAGTTCGCTGGGACTCTTTCTCTCACCTTTATGCTGCAGAGGGGAGACCCCTCTTCCCCCAGCTGTGGAGTCAGGGTAGCAGGTGCTGAGCTGTTTTGTTTCTCTTGCTATGCTGCTATCTCAGCTCTCTGAGTTTTACAGGGCTTCCATTTTTTTCTGCTATTGAATTCCACTGTTCTCTCGTGGTCATTCACTTCAATAAACAGCCACGCACCTGTTGCTTTGCTTCTTTGTGGAGGAGCAGGTGAGGGCTGGGGGCCTCCATTTGACCATTTTGCCAACCCTACATTCTGTCTTTCTTAGTTTTTACAGTATTGTTTTTAAATACGATTTTTACCATTAAATCTCACAACTTCCTCTTTTGGATTTCCACTTCCTTTTAAAATAACAATTGTCAGCTGGCCGTGGTGGTGCACCCTTGTAATCCCAGTACTTGGGAGGCTGGGACCAGAGGATCCGGGTTCACGGCCAGCCTCAGCTACTTAGTGAGGCCCTCTGCAACTTAGTGAGACCCTGTTTCAAAATAAAGAATAAAAAATAGGGCTGAGGGTGTAGCTTGGAGGTAGAATGCCCCCAGGTTCAATCCCCAGTACCAAAAATAATAATAATAATTGTCAATTAATTTTGTTAAATCTTTTGTTTCAAATTAGTAGAACATTTCTATAATTATAGCACAGGGAATTTACCTGAAAGTTATAGGAAAGACTAGATTTTTACTTCAAAATTAGTTGTGCTTACCCAGGCACAGAGACACACACCTGTAATCCCTGTGTTTGGGAGACTGAGACAGGAGGACTCCAGGTTTGAGGCCAGTGCACGGTAATTTAGAGAGACCCTGTTTTAAAATGAAAAACACAAAAAAGGCTGGGGTGTGCTCGGTGGAAGAATGCCCCTGGGTTCAATCCCCAGTACCACACACACACGCACCTAAAATAGTTGTGCTTCATTTGCTACAAATGTTTAGGTGAAAATGCTCCTTTGCATGGAGGCCTGTTTTAGTCCATAAAATTAAATTAACCATAACCCAAATGTGCAATGAGACACACAGCACAGCCGCATTATTTTCGAAAGCTGAAGAGTTGCCAGTCTGTTGATCTCAGACTTCATGAACCACAGTTCAGTTCAAATTGGTTCCCTGCAGTAGCTCTGAGCTTCTGCCAACAGCCACTGCTGGACCCTGAAAAATCAGAGTCCTGAGATGGCTCCTAGGCACGTTTTTAATGCAGTTAGCTCCTTTACTGAAATTTATTTTGTTGCTTTTATTAGAGAAGTTGATGTCACATTGGATATTTTCTCACTGAAAGGGAGCAAACAATAATCGCTAGGATGCCATATCATTAATATGTGGCTATGTGTGGGGTCTGTGTGGGAATTTTTCTTTTGTCAATGAATTGTGAATGCTTCTTCCTGTGTACAATCAAACCAACATCAAATAGCAAATACAGAATTCTGTATTTACTGTGAGTTGATATTTAGTAAATTGGGTCTCCTTTTTTGTTTTCAATTGCTGTTAGTACCACCCATTACCTAAAACCTTCTTCTTTTTAATTTTTAAAAATTTGGGGGGGAACTGGGGATTGAACCTAGGGGCATTCTGCTTCTAAGTTATACCCTCCAGCCCTTTAAATTTTTATTTTGAAACAGGATCTTGATAAGTTTATAAATATTTTGCTATGTTGCTGAGGCTGGCCTCGATTCTGTGATCCTCCTATCTCAGCCTCCCAAATATGGGGGTTACAGGTGTGCACCACCATCCCTGACTGCCTAAAACCTTTTTGTTTCAGACTTCACTCCATCCAGGTTCTGAGTCAATCCTAATGCAACCAGATGAATAGGAACAGCTCTACCTACCATCATTAAATGGAGCTTGGGATTGACCATTCGTTTCTAGGCCCAGTATCCACAATACCTGTGGGGTGTCCAACAGCTGCAGCTACCCTCCCACCCACTGATGCTGTGGCTTAACCTCACTGCCGGATGCTTATACTTGCAGGCATCCTCTACTCTGTGTTGCAACTGGTACCCTAAGCTAATTCACCTATTTATTAGGGGCTCTGCCCACAAACTAGCATTTGATCTTAAATTTCATACCCTATTTCCTACACCCTGGTTGGGAGTTGAGCTTCTGACTGAATGGACTGTTTTCTTTATCTGAAACCCAAACCCTAACACTGCCTGGAATTTCTGTTATCATATCTTTCCTACCAGATTATAACCCCATAAAAATTATTCCTGGCTCAGAAACCCAGTTTCACTATCCTCAGATACAGTGGTTTGGAATGCTGGTGATTCACCCCACTTTCACAGCCTTGCTCCCAACCTCTCTTTTTCTCCTTCTTTCTCTTTCCCTGACCTGAGACCTGGCACATCCCCAGCAATTGTGGTGGTATGTAAGATAACGTAAGTGTGCAAAAAGCACACATCATGTAAAGGAAATCTTGAATGTATCTTTTTAGCCAATGCAAATAATTGCCACAATACATCTGGTGGTTTTTAATTATTTTTAATAAAAAACCAAACCTTTACATTTTCTCTAATGATGAAACAATATAGTTTTCCTTTGTTTTATTGTTCCAAAATTTGATAAGGTGCAGGAGCAAGTTATTCTTGTTGAGATGCCATAACAGGCTAGGTATTGGAGAGCCCGGCTAGCGCTTGCTTTGGGCAGTTAATGTTGTGTCATGAGCTTTTTTCTGTAAGGCTTCCTGTACTGTCTGTATTTTGTGCTACCCAGTTTCCATGGCAATGTGTTTGTTCCCATGAAGAGATAAAAATGAACCCCTAACCATAGGTGAACTTGAAGATATAAACTTCACTCAGTGGATAGTTTGCTCAGAGGTTATTAAGGAGGGAAAGGCAGAAAATATATCTAGGTTTCAAGTTCCAGCTTGAAGCTAAGAAATTATTTCTGATCTCTTTTGGCCTGCTAAGTGGGAAAAAAAATTAATCTTGATACCATTAGTAATACCTTGAAGTAGACTCCCCCCCCCCAAAGTAGTTTTTACAACTTACTACTTAAACAAAGGGCCCTTTTTAGTGTTTTTTTTTATTTTAGCAATTTGGTTCTTATAGTAGCAATTTGTATTTCCATATTTTATCTAAATTTAAGTAAACTTGATTTTAAAAAAATATAAACTTAAGCAATAAGACTGTGAGCAAGTGCTTATAAGATTATTTTTAATACACACAGATTTCTTCTTATTTTCTTTCTCTTTTAACATACAGATTTTTTTTTCTCCCCTGCCTATTGCCAATTTATGGCATTTGAAAAGAGCTTGCAAACTGCAGAAGGATGTAAACTCAGCTGCTTTGGTTTAATAGAAGGAAAACCGGTGGCCTTAGTTAAGGCTGACACTACTATGCCAAATTCCTCACACCATTAAGGCAGGACTTTTAACAGCAGTAAAATAATTCACATGCATTTGCAAGCTCCGTTCAAGTGGCATTAACTCCACTTGTAAAGACAAGGCAAAAAATCCTTGGGCTTCTGTTGCTCTTTGCTCTGCCAGCACCCTCCCTTCTGGCTGCTCGCATCCATCCCCTAACTCCCAGCACACCCCCTTTATAATCTAGACACTTGTTCCCTTTCTGTTGGATACTTCTTTGTCTGCTGCAGTGTTTTCCTGCTTTCTTTTCCTTAAGCCCTGATCTCTATTTCCCCACTCCATCCTGCTGTTCCTGCTTTACATTTCATCCTTTTTTCTGACTTTACTCTTGCTTCTTATCCTCTTCCTTTGTCAATCTTTAGCTTTTATTCTACTATCCTTATATTCAGCCTCCTTCCTTGACTCTTTTCTTTCTCTTTGCACCATCTCTTCTAGAAGTCGGTGCATTTTGCTCCATCTTTTTTATTTTTGTATTGTCCCTGGATGGCTCCCTTTTTTCTCCTGTCCATGTCAGAAATATTCTATCCTGACTGTTTGAATCCCAGTCTCTCTGACTTGTGCAAAGGATTGTCATTGATGCAATTTAAAGAGCTTCTTTAACATAAAAAAAGGTGAAAAAAGTCATCCTTAGAAAATAGCATCGTAAATAGCAGAGTGCCTTTAAAACAGAACAAAACAAAACACCATCTCCTTGGCCCTCCCCCATAGGTACATGGGAAAAAAACAATGAGACATGCCTTATCCAGTGATTTCAGGCATTATTCGCCCTCATCAAGTTGTAAACAGCAGGACTCAAGCCAGTTAAGTTCATCCTGCCACAAGAAGTTGCCACTACTAGATAAAATAACATTTGCATCTTAGTTATGTGGTTGACTAGGAAGCAGCAGAACCAAGGTTTGGCTCAGGATTAATTGTAGTTTTTGAAGTGAAAACTTACAGGAGATAGGACGCAACATACTGTGTCTCCTACTAATGTTTGCATGTTGTTGGGGACAGAAAGCATTCCTACCATTTTATATTGATTATTCCATATGAAAAATAGAATAATAAAAGTTTCTACAATACAGAGCTTTTCTCTGATCTCCTGTCTTCAAATGAGCATACACTTTAAATTTTCTTTTCAAGTTTGAGAATTAGATGGTCATCTTTCTTTTATGGACTTTTATCTAATTTCCGAAAGTATACAATAGTAGATTGCATATAAAGGTAAATGGTTGACTCAGGTTTAAATGCATTGTTTTGTACTAAAGAGATATGTATCCTAATATCGGAACTCTTCATAATCATAGGTCTTCTAAATCCTTTAGCATACTGGCAACTTTATTGTAGTATTAGCCTACTTGACATTAAATTAATTAATTTATACATTCATTCTTGTGGTACTGGGTTCAGTAGAACCCAGGGCCATTCTACCTCTGAGCAACATCCCTAGCCCTATTTTTATCTTTTATTTTGAAACAGGGTCTCCCTAAGTTGCTGAAATTGGCCTTGAACCTGTGATCCTCCTGTCTCAGCCTCTCAAGTACTGGGATTACAAGAGTGTTCCAGCACACCCAGCTTAAATTTGTATTTAGATTACATTTATTAAGCACCTAAAATTAATATTCCTCCATTATTTTAGAATCTCTGATAAGTGTTTAGTCTTTTGAATTATGAGAAAAATATTGATGTTCCATAATATCTACTAGTTTTATAGCAATCGAAGCCTTGGCCAATAATTCACCAACCATATTGAAGCTACCTGCCTTTTCTGTTGCTCAGTTTACTGCTTTTGCATTCAACAGCTTTTATCTTTCGTAAAAGACTCCAGGTTCTGGGGGGAAAGTTGGAAACTAAAACACTATTATATAAGAGAAACTTTGCTCATGCTAAGGAGAAAAATGCCTGTGTGGGGCTCCTGCCAACTTCACAGGCTCTGCAAGAGACAAGCGTTTTCCCTGCAGGCACCATAGGGAAATGCATGTAAGTCCTGTGCCTGGAATATGGTTAGGGTGACAGGAGATGAGAATTAAAGGTAATTGGGAGTAAAACTATTCCAGACTATCGAGTTTGGATTCACCCCATGGTCTACTGCTTCGCAAAGTGTGGGACTCACCTACAGATAACATTTTGGTAGTATAAGGATGCAACATTAAATCATATTGTCACATGATCAAAAATAATTTTCAGGCCGGGCATGGTGGCTCACGCTTGTAATCCCAGTACTTTGGGAGGCGGAGACCGGAGGATCTGGGTTCGCGGCCAGCCTCAGCTCTCTCTCTCTCTCTCTCTCTCCCTGTCTCTCTCTCTCTCTCTACTTAGTGAGGCCCTCCGCAACTTCGTGAGACCCAGTTTCAAAATAAAGTATAAAAAAATAGGGCCGGGGTGTAGCGCGGAGGTAGAACGCCCCTGGGTTCAATCCCCGGTACCGCAAAAAAAAAAAACACAATTTTTTTTCAATTATCTTTTTAAAAATACTTTTATTAGTGCATTGCAATTATACATAACAGTGAGGTTCACTGCGATACAAACATATATGCTCACAACTCTTAGTGTATTTCTTTCCACATCCCACCCCCTCCTCCTCCTCCCTCCCTGTACATGTTAGTGAAATTGGTAATGATACCTTCATATATTGCTAGAGTATTGTATGAACTGTTTCTTTCCTTATTCTTCCCTCCCCCAATCCCCTTCTACTACTCTACAGTGATTTAAAGTTCCTTATGTTTCCTATTTTTCTCTCTAGCTTCCATATATGAGAGAAAACACAACCCTTGACTTCTAGAATCCTGCACTAGCCTCAACCTGAGTACGTGGATTTAGTCTGCCTGGGCAAATCTCCAGTGGGTGCTACTTGCCTCCCATCCTGTCCTGTGCTGGTGAACAGGGAAGCTGAGAACCATTTCAATTATCTTTTAATTTCTCTGATTAATTCAAGGAGAAAGCCTTAGGTTGACGTTAATCTGTGACTTAAGTAGTATTTGCTAATCAGCCTTTTAAACAAAGAGGGAGTAGATTTCTGCTAAAATTTAATAACATTGCTTTATTTTCATAAAAATGATTTTATTATAATACCCAACAATCATTTTCTATTTTAATAAATAATATGAGGTTTTCCCTTGAGACACCTTTACTTAAGCAAAACATGCTAGGCCATCTTGAAGGCAAACATTAAATATGACAGCAGGAGGTTGAGTCAAGATGAGTCCCTTGTTTCTGTTGCACAAAGAGGGGAGGGGTGGTGCCATTAACTGAGACAGGAATTACAGGAAAAGAGCCAGAGAAAATAAAAAGAAAACGAAAACCAAGAAATGTCTTGCCTATTATTACTGGATGTCCAGCAAAGTTTATTTAAACCAAGATCCCTTAAGTGCGAGGTCATATCCGACACCTCCTCGTATCCTCCACTACGCAGCCAAGGAAAGCGCACCATCAAAACAACTTCACTAGGCGCAAAACCTGCCTTCCCACGGCCTCGCATCACCCTCAACGTGCCCCCATTACTCTTTTAAAAATATGCTTGTATAGGTGCATATATCACAACAAGGCTCGGAGTGATGGAAACATGCGTGCAAACACTTGGTGTGTTCCCTGTCAGAACCCACCCTGCTCCCTCTTCTTCCCCAGGCATGTTATTGAGATTGGTGTTGATAATTTCATTTATGTACATAGCATTATTTGAACTGTTCCCTTCATCAAGTCTCCCCCCACCTGACCTCCCTCCCTTAATCCCTTTCTACTTTTTTTCTGCTAGGCCTTAACCCTCTATGTCCTTGGTTCCTAGTTTCATTTGTAGTCATGTTTGGTCTGGATCTTAAACTTCAGGGCTTTCTTAGGTCTTTATTTCCATGGTTTCACTTTGGGGCACTTCCAGAATACTGTATTCAGTCAAGCTTTTTGATCCCGTGTCTCACACCCTGGTACCTGTACTCTTGCAGTAAATACCAAGTTTGTCTTTTATTTTCTTTCATAAAGGATGATTGGGCATTCTACCTCCAAACTACACCCTAAACCCTGTTTTATTTTTTTATTTTGAAACAGGGTCTCACTAGGTTGCTGAGAGTCTCACTACATTGCTGAGGCTGTCCTCAAACCTGGGATCATCCTGTCTCAGCCTCCCAAGTACTGAGATTACAGGTGTGCGCCACCAAGCCTAGCTATAGTTTGGATCTTGAATGTCCCCCCAAATTGCATAAATTAAAGGCTTGCAACCCCAGGTGGTGCTATTGGGAGGTGGTGGAACCTAGTAGGTGTGCTGGCCCACCACAGACCTAAAAACAATAGGTCTGCCTGTTCATGGACTGCAACCTCTAAAACCAAGAGCCATACAATCCTTTCTCCTTATAATGTATAGCTTTTCCTGTATGTCACACATTAAGATACAAAGCAAATACATCTTTTGAAGCAAGAGAGACCTCCAACTTTTGTTTCTTCCTTTTGAAATGACTTTTTAAAATTTTATCTTTGGGCTTCTTTTTTGAAAATTTACCTATATTGGTATATTGTAATTATACATCATAGTGAGGTTCAATGTGATGCAAACATACAAATATACATGCACGCATCACTTAGTATATTTTCCTCTGTGTCCCACCCCACTCCCCACCTTGCCCTCATGCGTGTTAGTGAGATTGGCAGTGATACCTTCATATACGGACGTAACATGATTTGAACTGTTTCCTTCTTCAAGCCTCCTTTTCCCCCTCCCCACATTCTTCTCCCAATCAATCCCCTTCCACTATTTTACTGGTGTATCTCCTCATTTACCTGAAGTCTCTGTTGTTTTCTATTTTTTCTCTAGTGTCTACATATGAGAGAAAACATATGACCCTTGACTTTCTGAGACTGGCTGATTTTCCTTAGCATAATATTCTCTAGTTCCGTCCATTTTCCTGAAAAGGACAAAATTTTGTTGTTTTTTTTAATGGCTAAGTAAAATTTCATTGTGTGTATATACCACCTTTTCTTCATCCATTCATCTGTTGACAGACACCTAGGTCAGTTCCATAATTTGGCTATTGTGAATTATGCTGCTCTAAACATGGATATGCATGTATCACTGTAGTATTCTGATTTTAATTCTTTTGAGACATATATCTGAAGCTATTCTCTGTTTTCTGAGATGCTGTGTTTTATTATATCAAAAAAATATATACTGAGTACTGGGTATCATTTGCATGAAAATGTTTTTTTCCCCCTGCTGAATGCCTGTACTGAGGTCAGGCTGCCTTTTAATAATTCCAATTTACTGCCTCAAATTGATTATTAGAATAGCTAAATCTTTAGATTAAATAGCCAAATTATTATATCATATTTTTAGTGAATCATACTTTATTTGTAGTCAACTGATACATTTCATAGATTCTCATTTTTAATAGTTTTGGAAATTTTTCTGCATTTTGAGATATAAATAGATTCTTTCTTCCTTCCTTCCTTCCTTCCTTCCTTCCTTTCCTTTCCTTTCCTTTCCTTTCCTTTCCTTTCGAGGATGGAAGCCAGGGGCATTCTACCTCCGGGCTAACCCTCCAGACTTTGTATTTTTATTTTTTTATGTAGAAACAGGGTCTTGCTAAGTTTCTGAGACTGGTCTTGAACCTATGATCCTCCTGTTTCAGCCTTCCAAGTACTGGGATTACAGGCCTGTGCTACCACGTCCAGCTGAATGTTTTAAAATAAGTGAAATTTTAAGGTTTCACATAAAACTTGGAGGTATAATTAAACCCAGTAATAGGCATTATTGTTTGTTGATAACCCATTTATTCTTTAATTAAATGATAAATTTACTGAAATTTTGAATTTTGACAGAGATGCTTAAGAATTAAAGGCCTGAAAATGGATTAAATTTATAAAAACACAAGTAACTACTTCCTATATTATGTATAAAGAAATCTTTTTGTCATGGTATTTTATATTACATATTGAACACTTCCTGTTTTTTAAAGAGATGAGTCATTTCCTCTGTCTGGGGCATGACTGTGAGTGGTAAAAGTCTGGGGACATACGTTAAGGTCACAGAAATATGTTAGTGTACAGGATCCACATTCTGTTTCAAGTTTTGTCTTGACCTTAAAATAAAGCAATGGTATCATTAAAATAAATTAATGAAAGAATGATTGCTGTAATAGATAGACATTTAACTGTGTCACTTGTTTCTATCTCCATTAGAAACAAGTGATATCCCAAGTCTTGGATTTTTGAAACTCATCCTTGGGTCTATAATTAGCCTACATTCTTACTAAATCACATCCATCTGCTTAATTTTTGGTCAGTTTGCACATGCAAAAATAAGAATTTATGTTGAAGAGTGCTGTCATAACTATTACAAAAGAAATGTGAAAGAAAACTTTTGTATCTATCCCATTCTTTATTTTAGCAGAATAAATGTGGGTTCTACCTACCCTACTTGATATATGTTATTCTTCCTCAGCCTCAGGATTCTCATCTGTAAAAGAGAGTGTAACACTTACTTGTTGTGAAAAGTAAATTAAAACACATTAAACTTGATACTATTTATAAAATGCCAAAGATGTCACCTGATATATATTTGTAATTTTTTCCCTAAGTCCCTCAACTCATATCCTTATCTTTTCTTCCTTAAGAAACAGATAACATAGTTGCTATAGTTTGGATCTTGAATGTCCTCCAAAGTTCCATGCATTAAAGACTTGGTCCTCAGGGTGACACTATAGGGAGGTGATGGAACTTTGACAGGTGAGACCTTGGGGCAGTTCCTTAGGTCATTGGAAATATAACCCTAAATGGGACTTCAGCCCTTTCCTCTTTTATCTTTGCTCCTGGCTCATGATGTATTTTCATTCTGCTACACCCTCCTCCCTTATGTGCTTCCTCACCACAGGCCGGAATGATTGGGCCTATTGCTTATGGACTGAAACCTCTGAAATAGTGGGCCAAAATAAACACTTTTATTTATAAATTAATGACTCAGGCATCTCATTATAATGAGGGAAAGCTGACTAACAACTTGTTTCTCCTCAAGTTCATCCATTTCTTATGGATGATTATTAAAACCTATGCCTATGAGTGATAGTGATGGATAGTGATAGGTCACCATGGATAGCAACAAGTACCAACAGATTATGATCTGGGTAAAATGTCAGATCCCATGGAGCAACATAGTTTGCTGTATTCACATGGATTACACACATGATAAGATGGGGCAATTTTATCTGCTTAGGAAATGGAGAGTAGGGTTTATTTGGAAAGCTCTTCATACGTTTCTTAGATGAGGGAAGTTCTTGCAGGTGTGGTGCTGGCCTCACTGGGGGCTCGGGAATCTCTGTGTATGTGCCATAGAGGTAAGGAGGAGCCAGAGGGTGACAGTAAAGGAGTCTCATCAGAGGGATGAGAATGGAAACAAAGCAGAAGCAATAGGACTTCAAAGGAAGTTGCTGCTCTATCGAGGAAGTTAATTTCTCACGACCACTGAAGTGACAGCCTGACAGGCTGTTGAGTTGATTTTTGTTTTTTTTAGATACCAGAAGAGCGACAGTTCTGTGTCCAGATCTGTGCCAGGCAGGCAGCTGTGCAGATGTAACATCTTCACTCGAACAGTTGTGAAATAGAAATGTTAAGTTCTTAAAGTTTTTAGAGTAAATATTTTCCATAAATTAAAAAAATGAAGCAAAAATCTTTAATAAAGCTCGAACTCTGAGTTATAGGTCAAATTATGTTTTCCTTTCATGACAAGAAGCAGAGCCACTAATGGAAGATCCCAACCTCGTTCTGAGTTACCTACATTTTGACAATATTTATTCTTTGATGTCATCATGAAAAATCAAGTCTATGCACTGACATCACTTGGCTCACTATATATGTGTGTATATATATATGTGTGTATATATATACATATATATCAATATACACACAGATGCACACATACACATATATGTACATTATATGTCTATATATTCCAATCCATATATATGTGTGTGTATATACACACACACACACACACACACACACACACACACACATATATATATATATACACACACACATACACACACATTTATATTCCAATCCATTTCCCTGTCACTCCTTTTTTTCAGTCCCAGTTTACAAATATATTCCTTCAGGAAATCTCTCTGAATCCTCTAAAGAGTTAATTAAAATTTCCCTTCATCAAGCATTATAGAGGCACTGTAGATGTAGTCATTGAAGAGGGGACCTCTGAGCTGAGTCTTGAAAGAATACAAAGTCAGGCTGTTGAAGAACAGAAGGGGTTTCAGGCAGAAGTGATATCCATTAACATGAAGAGGAGGCATAAAGGGATAAGGGGAGTCAAAGGAACAGATAGTAGCTGGCAGAGTGTAGGATGTTGGAAAAGGGACTAGGGTGGGGATTGTTGAGAAAGAAAATATCAGCCTGTGATGGGTTCAGGGAAATTTTAATGCATACCCAGTAAACTTACCCTATAGGCCATGGATGTTCATTGACAGAAAATTTAAATTTGCATCATATGGGGCAACATAGCCAGTTCTTTTTTAGAAAATTTGTGAGAATATATATAGTCTTACAATATTTTTTTCCTGGGAGACAGCTTTTTGAGTAGGGCCATGATTTGAAACATTTAGAGAGAATGTGGGGGAAAAAAAACCCTGTCAGTTTTTAAAGTGAAACAAATAATCCATGGCAGCATAGAAAATAGTCATATAAAAATACTGGTAAAAATATTTGTAGAATTTCAAGAAAATAATTACTTTGAGTTTGTAGAGGCAGAGTCAATCCCCAGTTTTCTGCCCCCCAAAAAGAAACCCAAAAAACTGTGAGAAGAACTATTGAAGCATATGTTAGATGTTGACAGTGCATTGGTTCGGTTCCTGGCTGGAAACATAATTCATCTAAGTTTCAAAATAAAAATAATATAGAGGGAGGGCTAAATGAGCAATGTGTGCATGCATGCTTCTGCTACCCTGACACTTATCAAATTGTATGATTATAATGCACCAATAAATGAATATAAAAAATAATATAGATCTGGGGGTGTAACTCAGGTAGAATGCCCCTAGGTTCAATCCCCAGCACCCCCCCACACACACACAAATTCACTTCAAATGGTTCAAATGAAGGGACACTGGTACAGTCATTCTCAACCTTGGCTGTAGATTAGAAATGCTTGGGGAGCTTTGAAAAATACTGGTGCCTGTAATCTACCCCTGGAGGTTCTCTTTCATTGTTCTGGTTTGTGGCCTGGCCATTGGGGTTTTTAAAAGCTTCCCAGCTGATTTTAACATGCAGTCTAAGCTGAGAACCACTGCTTTAATAAGAGGACTGTTTCAGAGGTGAGGGTTAAGAATTAAAGAACAGTAAGACACTAGTTACTAGTTACAGGAGGAGATAGTACCACCCTTATGGTCGAGGAACAAAGGGAACAATAGATTGATATGGTGAAAACAGGACAGGTAAAGAAAAGAATATTTTGCTATATATACTATGGGGTGTGTGTGTGGGAGGGGATGTAGTTATTTTTAGAAACTTGGAGTAGAAGCAGGGTATATTAAAGTGCTCCAGAAAAGCCCAGCATAGTGGTACATGCCTGTATTCCCAGTACTTGGGAGACTGAGATGGGAGGATCGCATGTTCAAGGCCAGTCTCAGCAATTTAGCAAGACACTGTTTCAAAATAAAAAGGCTCAGGGTATAGGTCAGAGGTAGAATGTCCCTGGGTTTATTCCCCAATACTTCAAAAAACAAACAAACAAAAAACAAAACATAAAAACAGTGTTCCCAAGAAACAGAATAAGTGTGTGTGTGTGTGTGTGTGTGTGTGTGTGTGTGTGTGTGTGTGTGTAAGGAATTGGCTTGGCTAGCCAGTCCACAATCTGCAAGGGTAGGCCTGCAGGTTGGAAACCCAAGAGGAGCCAGTGCTGTAGTTCAAGCCTGAAGTCTGGAGATCATCTGTTGCCAGAATCCCCTCTTGGTCTGCAGAAGTCAGTCTTTTGTTGTATTCAGGCCTTCACTTGATTGGATGAACCCCCCCCCCACACACACACATACACATTATGGAAGATCATCTATTTTATTCAAAGTTCATTCAGCAATTTTAACATTGATCTCACCCCAAAACACCCTTACAGAAATATCTAGAATAATGTTTGGTCATATATCTGGGAAGTGTGATTCAGCCAAGTTGACATCTGAAATTCACCATTATGGGGCAGAGTGGAGAAGAAATAGCCCAGCTTCATTCTCTGCTTCTTCAGGCCAAACAACCTCCCAGTATAGAAGTGGTGGAGAAGAATGGATAATATATCTGAGACAGCAAATAGGAGATGTCCTGTCTATACCATTAACTCCTTTATCACAGAAAAATGGTATTTTGGAAATACCTTTTCTGTTGTTAAAATTCCAGTTTCATTAGGTTTCTTTATTTTTCAAAAATTAATGATTAAAATTGGTGTTTGTATTTAAAAAGTTAATGATCTGATAATTTCTACATGATTTTCTAATGAACTTTGCTGAGATGATTTCTCTTTAGAATAGAATAACATAAAGAGGTTTGAATTGTAAGCACGAATGTGGTTCTTACTAGCCAATAAGTGGAGTACTAAAACTTGTTTGGGGTTTATAAGAAGATATTATTGTATTTAATTTTATATTAGGTGATATTTATTCATTTTCAGATTTTTAAAAAGTTTTGTTGTATATTATTGTGAATATTTTAAAAAATGCTATATGGGTATAAAATGTAAAGGAATAAACAGGCAGCATTTACTATATAATCTATATGGCTATTGTAATAATCCATGACAGAAATGATTAATGTTTGAGTAAGCAACTATAGAAATAGAAAAGAGTTTGACTTCAGTGATATTTAGTCAAAGAATCCTCCCCTGTTTCTTGCTTATGTGGTACACTCAACTACATAAATACATGGAGAAAGAGCACTTGCACATTGATGTATCTGCAGTACATTGAAGTGGAGATGTTTCAGGGGCAAAGGAGCATCTTTGTCTGAAACATGTGGGAGCATCGTGGGGCTGATGTATATAGACCAAACAGTCACTACACGCCAGTGGTGGGTGAAGAAATGGCACTGGAGCCGGGCGTGGTGGCGCACGCTTGTAATCCCAGTACTTTGGGAGGCAGAGACCGGAGGAGCCGGGTTTGCGGCCAGCCTCAGCTCTCTCTCTCTCTCTCTCTCTCTCTCCCCCTGTCTCTCTCTCTCTCTCTACCTAGTGAGGCCCTCCG
>PVJS01026824.1:0-26705 GCA_004027185.1 Glis glis | reverse complement strand
AAAAAGAAACTGGGTGTGCTCTCTAACATAATCCCTTGTTATTGTTCTATATGGCCCTGTTTCGGGATTCTGGGGAGTTGTTCTTTGTTTTATATCCTTTATGGGATCTGAAATGAGTTTTACAAAGAGCATGCATAGTACTTACAAGGTGCTTCTTATCAGCTAATTATTTACAAACATGAGGACTGTTTCCCAGGTATGGGCTTTGGGGCCAACATAAATTTCTCAAAAACTTTCGAGGCTTTTAATTCATTTGTTTCCATGCACCTCAGGCTAACACACAGTCAGTCAGCACACCCAAATCTCTTAAACATGGATCTCATGTCTTCATGTTTTTCTGCTGCTTTGTCAATTCCATGCCTCTCCCCTTCCTTTTCTGTTACATTCTTAATCCCTTTATCTGGGCATGGTGGCACATACCTGTAATCCCAATCATTGGGAGGCTGAGACAGGAAGATCACATACACACACACACACACACACACACACACACACACGCACACATGCACACACACACACACACACACACATATATATATATATTCACATACATACACATGTATATATGTGTGTGCATGTGTGTGTTTGTTTATCTATCTGTCTATATTTACAATTTGGATACATTATATATTTCTTTAAGAAAGGTCTCAAGGTCTCCTATTTTGATATTTTAAATGTCTTTACTGAGCCAGGTGTGGTGGTGCATGCCTGTAATCACAGTACTTTGAAGGCTGAGATGGGAGGATCTCAGATGTGAAGTCAGCCTCAGCAACTTTAGCAAGACTATCAGAAACTTAGCAATACCCTGTTTCAAAAACAAAATATTTTTTTAAAAAGGAATGGGGGTGTTTCTCAGAGGTAGAGTGTTCAACCCCCAGTACTATATATATATATATATATATATATATATATATATTATACAGTATATGTTTATAGTATATATATAGTATAGTATATGTTCATGTATATATACACACATACATACACATAAACATGGCCACCTAACAGTACTAAATATATATCTTTGTTCATTGTCTAATGAGTGTTCAGCAATTTCTTTTTCCATATGGCCAGTTAGTAAACATTTTAGGCCTTTTTGTTCATATAGTCTCTTTCACAACTATTCAAATCAGCTGTTTTAATGCAAAAGCAGTCATAGACAATATATAAATAAGTAATTGTGACTCTACTCCAAAATCTTTATTTACAAACTCCGATGGCAGCTGGAGTTTGGGCACTGGAAGTAAATTCACTTTTGCCTTGAATGGTTGCTTGATATATGGCAACTCTGCGACTCTCAGGGTCTCCTGTAAAGGGGGAATGCTATTACATAAAGGTTTTAAATATTATATATATATTATATATGATCAGTATGAGAAGTGCCAATAACTGAGCCTAGGACAGAGGAGATACTCTATGTGTAGACATGTACTATCGAGACATTTAGTCTTTGTTAAATATTTATAGGTATGAAAATTAATTTTGGATATCCTTTTGTCTGTTAATAGAGTAAGGAACAGTGGAGAATTGAAAGCATATTATCTTTTCCCATTATTCCCCACCATGAGTTTGATAGTGAATGCTCAATAAATATTTAACTAAGGACTCAAAGACTCGTGTATCCATGTTGTCACGAATTAATCACAAGAGGCTGCATAACACGGCTGCAACACCGTGATTCTTAACCTTTCCAATTTTATATTCCTCCTGTTACTATATCAAAGAACTTAGATCTCAGTGTGGTAGAAATAAAAGGGCACATTATTCTGAGAAAGATATGGAGATGTTTATAGACATTGTATTTCTGCATTTATCATTGATGGTAAATTTTAAAGACAGGATTACTGCACTTGTATTGATGGAAACCAATTTTATAGCTCTGGCTTTAAAACAAATAATTCTTTTCAGTTTTGTTGAAATGTAAAGTGACACAGATGAGAAAAAAGTTATTGCTATGGTAACTGTAAAACCTGAAGATAATAATTTTTAAATTGAAGTGGTGCTATCGTCAGATGGAGTTGGCAAGAGAAACCAGAAATCCTGGTTAACAGACATAACGAGTGAGGAATGGTGGATTCTTAAGAATTGTTTTGCAGAAACTTCAGTCAACTGAGATGCTTTCTTGTTCCTACAGGGTTAGATTTGTAGTTGGTTAAAACAAAAACTCTTTATGAGGGAAAAAAGGTCTATGTTCCCTATCAGAAACCGATTTCTTTGATGATTGTGTATCCATACTGTGTGAATGTAGTTTTAAATTTGTAGCTGAAAATATTTCCCTCTAAGGTATAACAAAAGAAATGATTATTATGGTGATTTTTTCTATACATGATTTAATAAATGTTTGAAGTACCACCATGTGCCAGAACAGTGTAGGATAATGAGGGCATAAAAATGTACGAGATAATCTCTGTATTTGAGATGCTGATAAACTAGTTTGGAAAATCAGTAAGTAAATTATTACAATGCTACCAGTTATACAGGTGGGGACAGGGTGTATTGCAAACAGAAGAAGAAACATTAAGCTTGATTTAAGAATTTGAAGACTGGTGTGTCAACTGAGACTCAAAACATGAAGATATCATCTCCAAACAAATGTTAGTTAGATGAACAGCAATTCCCAAAAGGCACTGGAAGCAAAACCTATGGACAGTTTCTTATAACCTGCTTCATCTTTCCCTGAGTTTGCACATGCTTTTTCTTTGTCCTTGAATATCTTTGTTCATTTTTATCTATTTGGTAAAAGGAGTGATTTTTCAAGAATCAGCTCAAATGCCTCCTACTTTGTGAAGTCTCCCCTTCATAAGCACATTGAGTCGCCCTTCCCTTTGTTCAGTGACAATGCAGTACCTGCTACATCGCATATTATGCAGTTTGCCAAATATCTCTGCTCTTGCTTATTTTTTCTCTTTAAACTAAAAGTGCCTTATAGATTAGCACAATGGTTAGCAGACAATAGATTCTCAAACCTTTGTTAGTTGGATAGGTAAATGAATTTTTTTCTTATTGTGTTTTCAATGATAATCTGTTATTCACACCTAGATTACTGGTTTTGAAACGTTAGCCATTATGTTTAAGATTGTTTTAAATAATTTAAGGAGCTCAGACACATCGTTTACATAGATAAATTCACATCAGTAGTAAATAGTAGATGGATCCTTTCTTGCTCAGATTATTTTCACTGTTCAGAATCACATGTCAACATGGTGACAGTATTATTCTTTTTCTTCCATCATATTGTTTAAACCAGTTGACCATATGAAGGAAATGCATGTAAAATAACATTATTGAAACAATGTTAAAATAGTATCTTTTAACATTGTTAAAATGTTAACATTAATGCCCACTAATATTTAAGGGTTGAAATAACATTGTAGTCATTTCTAATTATAAATATAACTACATAGCAATCCAGAATGATATTAAATTCCATCTGTCTCACACATTTTTATCTTGCTTCTACTCAGGTTTTGAATGCTTTGGAAGTAATTAAGTCAGGCCAATAAAAAAAGTCTTGGAAAGAAAAAAATATATGAAAGTCCAACCAGAAGAAGTTAGCATTAAAAATCACCACAGATTACTTAGACTTCTCATCTCTGAGAGTGTCCAAATGTCTCTCAATCTACAGCCCTTACAAAACACACTATGCTTTACAGGATCCATAGAGATTGTATCGTTTGCACCTATCATTACTCTTGTGAGATAGATGCAGCAGTTATTTATTACCCTAATTTTAAAACATTATAAAATCAAGTTTCAAAGAAGTGACTTGTACAAGACCATATAGCCAATAATTGATAGACTCGGCTTTAGAACCACATTCTTCTCAATCTTATCTTGATTTCAGTCAACTACACTATAGGGAACATCTAGAATGGTTTATAAGATTCAAAATAATCTCCCGAAGTCTTGCTGATTAGAAATATCACCTGGAAAAGGAATGTGGGATACTTATATGAGCTACAGACAAAAAAAAAAAAAAAACTTAGGGATTTAGAATTATGACCCTAGCACACACTTAAGTAATGTTTCTAACTAAATAGAAATCACTTAATCTCAATTTTCACATCTATAAAATGTAACTAATAGTAAATTTCCTAAGCACATTCCAAAATTGCTGCAAATTTTGAAGAATCTATAAACTACAAATATTTATTCAGTCATGAAATATCAAGTTACACGTTAATATATGCAAAGAGGACACCATACCCTGCCTTTGTGGTTACATCCCTGACATGGGCTTAAACAGCAGCAAAGAGGTACAAGTGCTAGCCTTGGGTCTCCTACTACTTGGTGCGTGTCTTTGAAGAATCCAACAGCCTCCATCTGTTTCCTCCTCTGCAATAACAAGTTGAACTGTATAATCTCTACTGCCTGTGTTGGGCACCCATCTTCCTGTGTGAAATGTCTGTGATTCTAAATGAACCCAGCCATACTTTGTGGCTTAGTCTCTCCAATCACCAGCAGAATAAATTGCAGAGACAGCTGGCTGGGGTTAGGGCAGAGTCTCTGGCCACAGAATAGAATAGAACTAAAGGGACACACAGCCATCAAACAGATGATAGAACTCTCATTAGCAGCCTGCTGAAGCCAGTGACATCCAGAGATAACTGCAGCTGGCATCCCCCCTGCACTAAGATGTCTGTTCAATCAGTTTGTCTGCACTAGCTCAGCCTGAATTCATCCTCTGGAAACTCAAGAATGCTCTCTTCCTTTGATAATCAGAATTTGGGAAATAACCATTAAGTTGCCACTTTATAGCACATCTACTATGGGCATAATAGCACACTATCCAATGGCAAAATGTTAAAAAATGAGTGGTATTCACCCTTCTGTTCTGGAAGAAGTATGCACTTTGATACCAGAGGTTTTTGTGTTCCGGGCCCCATCTGTTGCTTATGACTGTAGCTCTTATTTGTCATTGGGTTCACTGTATAATACCATACCTGACAAAATGTAGATGCTTATTATGGATAATAAAACAAATAGCCCTGGGCTCTTTCTACATTTCCTCCAAGCCTATGTTTCTTCAGATGAAAAGGGGATAATAATATCCAATTTATAGAGTGGGCATGAGAATTAAATGATATAGGAATAGAGAACCCTTTGCAGAGTCGACCTCAGTAAACACGTATTCCCTACTTTTGCACACACAGTGCTGCATTTCCTTATATTCTAGTGTGAAAGTAGTATTGGAGATGTTTATCAACATACACACCAAGAAATATATATATTTCTGGTACTGAGTATTGAACCTGGGGGTATTCTGAGCTACACCCTCAGTCCTTCTTTTAAATGCTTCTTATATTTTAAGACAGGGTCTGTCTCACTAAGTTGTTGAGGCTGACCTCAAACCTACCATCCTACTGTCTCATACTGCCAAGTTCCGGGATTACAGGCATGTGCCACCATGCTCGGTTTAGCAACACATATTTAAAAGTCAAAGTATCTGTGTATTATATATATTTTTAAATGTCAGCAAAAGGACCTGTTAATTCAGACTGAGAGAGGAACGCAATGAAAAACAAAAAATACAAGTAATCAAAAGCCATTTAGGTAACCACTTAAGTCAGAGAGATACATAAGTCAGCTAGACCTGGTGGAAACCCCATGTTTCCATGGGCTTCCTGCCTGCCACACCGATGAGCTACATCAAAACTGATAAGCAGAAATTGCTCAAGGTTAAAGAATACCCAGGATTTGTTCTCAAACATCACAGGTTTTTGCTTGTTTGTTTTGATCTTGATAAAATAGCATTATCTAAAAAAAAAAGCTTCAAGCTAAGAGTCACAAAGAGCTAAGTTCAAGCCCTACCTCTGAATCTTCTGTTATGAGAACAGTGAGGACAAGTTATTTAATATCTCAAAGCAGCAAATTCCATCATATAAAAACAATGATAAAAAATCACCAGCACTGCAGAGTTTTTTTGATGATGAAGTGAAATTATATACACAGCACACCGCAGATACCGACTACTATAATCTATTCTCAGTGTCCACCACACAGCCTGCTAGGTACTAGGGACTCAATGTATATTTGCTGGCTACATCAGGATCCTCTGAATTAATGATTAATTGGGATAATACCACTTCAGAGGGCCTTTCCTCATGCAAGGTACTGACTCCCATTCCCCATTCACCTCCCTGGGATGGGTTCTCTGTAGTTTGCTCCCTGATCCCTGATACCCCAGGTCCCAGCCTACCTGGCTTCCCTTTCCCCATCTTTGTCCTGTATCTGCTACTGCCTTTACCCAGGGAGGCAACTTGATCATGGGGAGGAAAAATCTGTGTTCTTTCATTGTGTTCTATCACCTAACAGTCTGAGTATGCCTATGAGAAGGATTAAATTTGGGCACACACCCTGTAGATTCTTGGGCTGGGCAAGGTGGCAGTCACCTGTGCCCTTGGCTAACGGTGCCACTGCACAATCAATAGGTAACTCAAAATACCCCCATTCAGGTACTGAGTACTTTCTGATATAGAAATTTCAATCCTTTGAGTATAAACTGTCTATCTGGGTTGAAGAAGTGGGCTGGTCCAAAGAGATGATTGAGTTCTCTGCCTACAACCAGAACCCTCCATTTACATTTTGCACCGGGCCTCAAAAATTGTGTAGCTAGTCCTGAATGTTAGGCCACCAACATTACTGAAGCTCAAACTAGTCAAAATATTTTAAAACATGAGTGAGGCTGGTCCCCATCATGCACACACTTTCAGGTATCTGTAGCTTCTCTGAGCATGGAGCCCTTATTCCTACTTATCTACTCAACATCATTATTTGGAAACCCCAAATAACTCAAATTCAAAATGGCCTTTAAAAATATTCATGACTGCTACCATTCCACCCCAGTCTATTTATTCTCTGAGAATACCACAATCATCTCATTGCATATTACAATCTAAAAATTTAGAGTTGCACTTGAATCTCCCATCTCTCTTCCTTATATCTGATTTATATGAACTACATCTCAGAGTTTACCTTCACAGTATCTCTTGAATGCAGCCATTTGTATTGTCCTCACTATTAACATCTTAATACATACTCCCATGATTTGATTAAACTGTATCCACTCCTCTCTGCATGCAAAAATCACATCATTCCCAGTGCATACAACTCTTAATGACTCGTGATTTCTCTTGGAAAAAAAGAGTAAATTCTTAACTTAGTTTCCAAGGCCCTGAATGGTTTACCCCCAGCTGCACTTTCAGCCTCCTTGCACATTATGCTCCTGTGACTGTATATGCCTCTTGAGCACATCGTCCTCCCTCAATTCGTTTGCCGGTGAATATTCTTTGGCTGGCTTAGTCTCTCTTACTTTAATCACCTTGTAATTAACCAACCTTGTAATTAACTCTAACTTTACTTCAGATTACAATATGTGTATTGCCTCCCTAGAGGAGGATTCTCTAATCACCCTATTATACAATATGTACCATAATGTAGTATGTTTTGATAATATGGTTTTATTTTCTCTTTATATATGTAACTCTTTGATTAATGTCTGCCTCCCCTTACTAAACTATGGGCAGGTATGTTGTGTTCCCAGAGTTCTCACAGTAGATGCTATAGTATGTACTTAATACATATTGATTAAATAAATATATGTGCTTTTACACTATATTATTCTTCAATAATTCTATAGGACAAGTATGTACATAGCTGCTACTATCCAGTAATGTGACATTACTTTTAGGTTAAGGCTGTGTGACTTTTGGAGAATCATTACTCTCTCTGGATCTTAAGAGTTTCTTAGTAACCTATAAATGTGTGGGATAACAGCTTACTGAAGCTATTTGCTGTCTGGTAGGGGATTCTGCCCAAGAAATATCATTTTGTTTTTGTTTTTGCTTTGTATTTTCAAAACGTGTGTGTGTGTGTGTGTGTGTGTGTGTGTGTGTGTGTGTGTTTGGAGGTATATATGAAATGGGAGTTTATTTTTGGTCTAGAGAATAAATATTTCATCTTTCAATATTAATATTTTATTTTGCTTAGGACATGCTTTATAAAGTTCATGCCTTAAGTTATTTTTAGGGTGCAAACTGTTCACTGGTTATAGTAAGAATGGAGGGTGGATGGCTATGCAAACGTATGTCTGTATGTGTGTTTAACATTTCATTCTACTGTGTTTGCTTTTCTGTCTTTTTTTAAGAGCAAAGTCTTTCCTCGAAAACACTCTGGTTTCTGTACTGACCTCACACTTCCATTTAGCAGCTACCACCCAAAAAACAGTCCAAGGCAACCAGACCTACTTTTACCTGTTCCAGACCAGTGTAGAACATTACGCTTCAGCACAGCCAGGCTATTGTCCTTGTGTTCATATCCAGTCTCCTGAATGTTATGACCAAGGACAATCGTCCTGTTTATTTGTCTGTCTTCATAAGACTACAAACATTTTGAAGACAGGAGCAGTTTCTTTTTATAATTTTATTCTATAGGCCCTGATCCATAGATTCTCAAATATTTGCTAGAAGAATGAATGAATTAGGCTTTGTCAATTCCTGGAATATAATCATTTCACATTCCCCACTCCCTTATATTAGCATTTCCCTAACTGCCTAAACATACCTCAAACCACATCAAGGAGATGGTTCAGCATTTTCCACTATTCATGAGCCAGAAATTAGGATATTTGCAAAACAAAGCATTTCAAGAACTCAACAGTGACTGGGACCCTTTCCTTCTTAGTGCAGTGGAGTCTACAAATAGAACTTGGAGTTTTAGTCAAGCAACTCTGGTTGATTGGCCAGTGCCATATATTATCTCTATATATTTTGATTAGTCAATTATCATAGATCTTTAATTCTTTATCAATCAAGTGAGTTTAATAATACTAATGATTTTACATAGTTGTTAGTCTAAAGTGAAATATTATGAATCACTTTATAAAGCATAAATATATTTTCATTCTAATTCTTTTCACTTAGTGACTTAGGAACTATTTTATTTCTAAAGATTAGTCTATACATGTGATTTTTGTAATATGATTAACAAATTTCTAGTCTAAAAGGTAATTACTTGTCAATGCTCCTATAGATACAATTTCTATAGGAAATCACCAAGAATCATGCTGAAGTTAGGATTTCAAAATATTGTCTAAAATATGGATTCACATGAATTACATGATGATACTAAAGATAATAGATACCATGTGTTTACCATGTTAAACTTTAAAAAGTAACAATTGCCTCATCTGATGTTCAAAGCATGAGTTTGAGGAGAAATCCCATTCTATAGGGTAGGACACTGGGAAACTAATAACTGAAAATTTCAGTCTTTCTTTATTTAATTTAAGGGCAACAAAACCAGCCAAGTGCTTCTAATGGCATTACTCACTGAATAAAATCAGGGAAAAGTAAGCTTTTTCAAGCTTTGTAGAAAGAAAATTATTCAAATTTTTATAATGTTTTCAGAATATTTTACTTATCTTTAAATGATTATCCTTATTAACTTAGTTCCAGGAAGCATCTTATTTTTGCAACTATTTTTACTGTTTTAAAAAAATAAATTGTTTTTATAAATCCAATAGTATTTTAAAAGTCATTTTTCTGCATTTAAGCAATATACTTTGTACAAAGAAAATAGTCCCCTGAGAAAAACTTTCCTTGTTCTGATATCAAGGTCTGCTATTTTTTTCTCTGCAGGAGGAAAAATAAAAGGTCATCAGAGAATATGATTTCTTTAGTAGTTTTTTTTTAAAGAAGAGTCTTCTCACCATGATAATTTTGACAACCTCTGTGAGATCAATGCATAATTAATAGCAACTGCAAGCCATTGATATTTACAAGGTCTAATATATTAGAATACTATACTTTGCCATGACAGACTTTCCTAAATATTTTACCGTATATTGGGTAGCATCAATAACAAACACATCAACTGTGTGCAATCATGAGACCTAACTTAAGTTTCTATATAGAATCTAGATAAAAAAAAGTACTGATGTTAAAGAACTTTGATTACTTAATTTTCCTTCTTCCCAACCTCATTTAGTGGAATAATTTTAGCCTACTGACTTAATAATGAGAAAGGCCTAAGCCATATTATAATTTTTTTAAATTTTGACACAGTTGTGTATATTCTTATAAGGTGATAGTCATTGGAAAAATATCCCAATTTAAACTTTACAATGCATCTTTATGTTCAGTGTGGATGTAGATTTTATGAAGTATTTCTATAGATTCTTGATCTTTTTTAGTTAAAAACTTTATTTTTTGGCACTGGGAATTGAACCCAGAGACATTCTACCTCTGAGTACACTCCTAACCCTTTTTATTTTTTATTTTAAAAACAGGGTCTTGCTAAGTTGCTGAAGTTCTTGCCAAGTTGTTGAGGCTGGCCTCAAACCTGTGATCCTCCTGTCTTAACCTCCCAGGAACTGGGATTAGGGCATGTGCCACCACACCCGGTGGCTTTTGATCATTTCGATCCTAAACTCAGTTTCTGTAGGTGTCCAGACATGTTTTGAAGAAATCCCAAAACTCACATCCTATATTTTGATACTTTGGGATAGAAAGGGAAAATAAGTATTTGAGAGAATCCCATTGTGCCTATTTTTCTAAGGACAGGTATGTATGTATTCTCATTTTTTTTCTCAGTAGTGATAAAGAGGAAAGGGGCTAAGGTACACTGGGAAATTATTATATTCTAGGATTCATAGATCAATTATCTAATTATTTCAATAATCATAATATTTTATTAATATTCCAAATTTATAGACTAGAAAACTGAGCCTCAAAAGTTCAGTGACTTCTGTCAGGTCCCCCAGATTGACAGTGAAAGATTCAGGATTAGAAGTTAAGTCTTCCTATATGAGGTCTCAGGCTTCTCCCTTTCTATGTCAGCTGCCAGGCTCACATGGGCTGCTCCAGAATGAGTGCATGCTTGGACCAGGTTAGGAAATTTCTTTCACTCATCCAACTGATTTTTTGAAACTCTGCTACAAACTCATTCATGATCAATAAAGTCTTCTGTTGAGGTATGAGGTATAATGAAAAGACGAGAGGGAAATTAATATTGTGATGGGGACAAGAACACACAAAGAAAATTTGCTGGAAAATTTCCAGGAACTTCAGAAGAGTGAGTTCATAGCAAGAGAAGAACGGGAAGTAGTTGTCAGATTATCTTTTTATTGTGAAATTTGGCTCTGATGAATGGAGAGAATCACATGTTCCCAAACAGGATGCCAAGTCAAATGGTATTTCTGGGGCATCCACTCTCTGTCCAAATATGGAAACAGAATAACATCAGCATTACCTAAAATAAATCAGAAATAGAAGACTTCTCACTTTTCAGTGACTTAAAACAATATAAGTTTATTTTTTACTCATTTCATAATCTGATGCATTGTTGTTAGGCCATACTCAGGGACACAGGTGTCTTCATGGTCCCACTCTCTTGTAGATACTAGAAGGACTCTCTATTTAGCCAGCAGATAAGTAAAGGCACTAGAGCAAAAGAAAATTTTCTTCTTAACCCTCTGCCAGATGTAATGTGCCTCTCTTAAAGTCATCCCTTATTGGCTAGAACTAATCACATGGCCCCCCGTTTCCATAATGGGATTGACCAGTAAATCTAGTACCTAGTTGGACAACCACTGCCCTCTGTAACTGTTCCATGGAAGGGATCAAGAATTGTTGGGTGTCAGAGCCAGGGGGGTGGCGCACTCTTGTAATCCCAGTACTTGGGAGGCTGAGACAGGAGGATCGCAGGTTTGCGGCCAGCCTCAGCTACTGAGTGAGGCCCTTCACAACTTAGTGAGACCCTATTTCAAAATAAAGAATAAAAAATAGGGCTGGGAGTGTAGCTCAGAGGCAGAATGCCCCTGGGTTCAATCCCTGGTACCGCAAAAAAATAATAATAATAATAATTGTTGGGTGACAGTATGTTTACTTTACTATAATGTCCTCCTAATATCTTATGGGGACTATTAATATGTATGAAATGACTAGAAGAAAAAATAGAGCAGATTAATGCCAAAATGTGAGGCATAGCAATGACTCTTACTAGAATTCAGGATATTATTTGAAGAAGGTGAGGAGAAATTGATCTGTGCCTCGGATGAAGAAAATATATTGGAGAGAGAAGTATAGGATTAGGGCAGAAACTTTTATGAAGCACTTATGATGGTCAAGAAACCTATCAAACACTGCACATGGCCTCTGATTTAACCATCAAAATCATCATGCAAAGCTGCTAATGTATATATATATGATTTATGATGAGTGAGATATTTAGATACTAGGCTGATATGTATACCTAATAAATGGCAAGGCTATATCTTAAACCAAATTCTGTACCCATCCAAACATCAAATATCATGAACAAATTGGGATAAATTAAAATCCCTTAAAAGGCTCTGGTCCAAATAAAATTGTATGTGATTGTTCACTCAATTTCTTATCAATCATACAAACTCTAGCTCTGATGGGAGAGGATTAATGAGGAGGACTCAGGGTTCTTCTCCATAATATACCATGCCTCATCATGACTAAATTCTATCTGATAATCTCTTAAGATATAGCTGGTAGTAAAGTAATGGGGGGAATGTAGGAAAACATAATGTCCTAACAAGTGTGTACCTCCTATTATTCACTAGAAACTCTGGCATGGACATACTACACTACTTCTCATTGAACCATCATATAACTCTTTACTATTGGTATCAGTGTTCTCTGCTTTATATCCATGAAGAGACAGAACTTAACAGAGGTTATACAAACTCCAATGTTACATGTCCAGGGAGAATTTGAACTTGATTTTGAATTCACTTTTGTCTGGCTCCAACTTTCAGATGTATCATGATACTGTAGTATAAACAAAAGCCAGAGAAATACAAAAGGAGTGTCTGACCCTGGAAGCTTCAGATCAACAAAGAAAACATGGGGAAAACAGGGAAAGAGAGAGAGAGGAGAGATTTTGTTTTGTTTTCCCTTTGGTTTTTGTTTCCTCTTCACCCCTGTGGAAAAACATAATGGACACAGATAATGCTTGCTAAGAAATAATAAAATGATTTCAGTTAAAATGTTTAAATTCCAAACATAATTTTATAGGCTAAGATTTGAGATTAATTCTTAATCAAAAATATATATTCTGTAGACATAAAAGCAAAGCAAAGTTAAGTACTTTAGTTAAAGGAGAAAAAGAAAACAACTAGTGGGAAAATTAGAAGAATTTGGGTGAGGAGTGTGGAGTCCTGGATTAATAGCTATCAGTATGAAAAAAAATAGTTATAGATTAAATTAATGTGGAGTACTTAGTTAAACTTGAAAATCGAGTTCATGTTTTGACTACATTAAGAGAACCACTGTGTCCAAAAGGAGGAGGAAACATCTTCTCTTTGAGGCAGGGAACAATACGTATTTCTTTTATTCACCACTACATTTAGCATGACAAGGAATGTGTCCTGTATTAAACATAGTTTAACCTATCAAAAATACTTGGTGAGTGAGTGTCTAAATGAGTGAATTACATTTAAAACTTGTCATGTGGCTCATGGTGCATCGAGTTTTCGCTTTTAAGAACTGAAGGCAAGAGAACCATAAATTTATTTGTTTATCTTACAACTATTTATTGAGCATGTGTGATATGTCAGGTAGTTTGCTAGATGTTGGAGATGAAATAATGCTAAAATGGGATTCTTCTTCATGAAGTCAAAAGTCTTATGGACATATAGATATAGAAGTATCTCTAACTTATGCTATGCTAAATGGAGTTAAAAAGAGCTCTTTGAGCTGTAGGAAAGTATGTTTTAGGATCTGTAGATATAGAAAATAAATATCTTGTAGTATTTGAAGTGGTGACATGTGTGTTTGGGGGAGCCACATATAATCACTCATGGTCACTCTAAAAATCATGACTAGGGATAACGCATAGAGGCTTCGGGAAGTCAGCATTCTGCTTAGTATACTGATAACATTTTTAGGCAGTTGTTCCTCCTCAAAATTAAATTTTCTGACACATAATGTGGCAAGTTCCTTTTCACAGGTGAATTTTGGAAAGGTCAAGAAACCATCTCTGAAAATATGAAAAAGAAAGCACTAAATTGAAAAAAATAAAATAATTCATTCAAATACTTCAAATATTGCTAATAATAACTATATAGTTGTGTTAGTCAACTTTCTATTGCTGTGACAAAATACCCAAGAGAGTAGATTTAAGAGGAAGAGAGGTTTATTTGGGCTCATGGTTTTAGAGGTTTCAGTCCATGAACCCTTGGCTCTGTTGCTTTGGACCTATGGTGACACAGTACATCAAGGTGGGAGCAATGTGGAGAATTATGTCCTTTTTTGCTTCATGGCTGATGCAAGAAAAAAAGAGAAATAGAAATAGGATGGGGTCTAAATGTCCCCTGTAAGTAATTCCACCAATGACCTAACTTCCTTCCACTAGGTTCCACCTCTTAAAGATTCCACTACCTCCTGTTAGTGTTGCAGCTGGGGGACCAAGCCTTTATTTAGCACATGGAAATTTGGAGAACATTTCAGATCCAAATGATAACAATAGTTGTCATAGAATTAGTTTTTAAAGTATCTAGTGTATTTTACTGGATGTTTGTAAAAATGTTAATTGTTGTTATTAGTAGTAATTGTAGTAAAGGAAACAGGGAAGGAGGGAAAGAAAGTTGATTGTTAAACAGAATGAAGCTTCCAATTTTGCTTTGTGAAGGAGAGAGAGAAATTAATCTACACTTTCACTCTTATGTATTTGTTCAAAATGGGAGAAAAGACATTGATGTCATATGATATCAGAAAGATTAGAGATTTGTTCTAAGTTCTACATAGTTCCTCCTGAGTGGTATGCTGGCACCAATCGTCCTGAGGGAAAGGCATCTTTAGTATTCCCTTCCATTCCAGAGGGATTCAGGAAATCCCGTCTGGACTATGGAGACTTATTATTGATTAAAATGAATTAACTATGTCACTAAAGATTGTCTACAATTTTTCCCATTTGAATCATAAGATTCTCTCTGTGTCTAGAACAGGATTGTCAAATTTAGCAAATAAAAATACAGGATGTCTAGTATTAAATTTGAATACACTATTTGTGACATCTCTATACTAAACAATTACTCTGTTTATCTGACATTCAAATTTGACTATATTATTGGTATTTAATCTGACAGTCCTACTCTAGAGTAATATTTTATAGTGAAGCAGGCATTAATATTTTTGTTAAAATGTAAAACATGGGAAATATAGATGCTTTATTTCACAAAATTGTTACAGGTATTAGAAATAAAGAAAAAATTTCAATTACCCTTTATGAATTTCATGGTCTGGTAATTAGTAATATATAAGCCAACCAAACTATGTAAGTGAAAACAATACAACATTACAGGTATCATAAGAGAAATCTGAATGGAATAGGTGGAGATATCCAGGAAAGCTTAGTGGAGGAAAGCTGGTGGAGGCTGAGGATGATTCAGGGAAAGTTTTAAAAAGGGGACATAGCTTAAGCTGAATCTTCAATGATAAGTTGGTCTTCATTGGAAAGGCAAGCTCTATTTAATAATTACTAGGTGTAATTTTTCTAACGACATCTAGGTTATGTCACAAGTCTTACAAAGTATGATAGTAACTGAAAATCTCAATGTTGCAAATCAGTGCTTCCATTTTTAATCACGCAAATTGTATAGTTTTAAACTTATATTCTTTTTATAACAAAGGTAAGGAGTTAATTAAATGCTTAGGATTTCATTTATTTATTTATTTATTTATTCATTTATTTGCGGTACTGGGGATTGAACCCAGAGGCATTCTACCTCCAAGCAACACTCCAGCCCTATTTTTTATTCTTTAATTTGAAACAGGGTCTCACTAAGTTGCGGAGGGCCTCACTAAGTAGCTGAGGCTGGCCGCGAACCTGGATCCTCTGGTCTCAGCCTCCCAAGTACTGAGACTACAAGCATGCGCCACCACGCCCGGCTAATGCTTAGGATTTCAAACAGAATCCAGATAGTGTCTTTAGTACAAAAAACAAAATTATTGTTAAGTGAGTCAATAATATATGAATTATCATTTTAGAAGGGTATGTTGTTGTCTATTTATTGGCCTTAGCATAAAGTATTTCATTTTAATTTATTGTGATAAATTCTCTCTGTAGCATGAAACAAGCTATTAAAGAGCAGAGCCAATGAATAAAACAATTACCCAAAAGCATGGCCCCCAGCTGAGCCAGAGGCGGATTGTCTGGAGAGAGCACTGGCAATGACAGAATGCCTTTATTTAAACTTTTCACCACCCTGTGCAGGAGCCCAGAGAAGACCTATTTGCATATTATCAGCCTTGTATTGAAAAGTAGGCTGTGTGGTAAATTTAAAAGATAGATAAGGTAATAAGAGTAGTAGCTGATCAAGAGATTTTATGAAGGAATGTGAAGAATGGTGGAAAAAGAGGAACCAATTATGAAAAATCTACTGTGTGCTGGATTCTTTACAGGTATCATCCTTTTCAGCACTGTAGGCTCAGCATAATTATGTATCTCACCCTATTTAATAGTTGAGGTAATAGGTTCTGAAATGTTAAGCAACTAGAAAAGGAAGATGTAGCTATGAAATGGTAGAGTTGAGATATGAATCAAGTTTATCACCAAAGTTCAAGCATTTGCACTCTACCCAGCTATAGGTATATTGAATTGCATTATGAATAATAATGATTATTTTCATTTCTACTTCCTGATACTATTTTTATGTAGTGAATAGAATGATTGAAAAATGGCAGACTGTTCTAAAAAGTGACAAGATGGAGTATTTTGCCCCTAATATGCCCCAGACAAAGTCTGTTTGGCCATAGATGGATGGAAAAAAATTTTTGTGTGTGTGGTATTGGGGATTGAACCCATGGGTGTTGTCTTTGAGCTACACCCCCAGCCCTATTTTATTTGGAAACAGGGTCTCACCAAGTTGCTGAGGGCCTCACTAAATTGCTGAGGCTAGCTTGTCTCAGCCTCCCAAGTACTGGAATTATAGGCATCCACCAGCACACCCAGCTCCTTTTATATTAAGAGCAACTATACTAAAAAACCCCCTGCTATCTCTTCTAAGTCTATCCTTCTCCTCCTTCTATCTTGCATATGGCCTACTGCTGTAGTGTAGATGTGATTTGAGTATATTCCCCAGTGGTTCACATGTTGAAACATAATCCCCATTATGAGATATTATCCAACTATGGCATTTAGAGATGGGACCTTTGGGAGGTAATTAGGATTAGAGAAGGTCATCAAGTAGCACCCCATTACTGAATATTGGTGTCTTTATAAGAAGAGAGAGACCAGAGAAGACACACATGGAAGCTCCATGTCACTTGCCATGTGATGCCCTATACTACTTCAGCACGCTGTCAACAAGGCCATCAGCAGACGTGGCCCCCTCTACTTTGGACCAGATCTGCAAGTCAAAATAAATCTCTTTTCTTTATGAAGTAGTGTGGCTCACATGTTTTGTTACAGTAACAGAACATGGACCAACATATCTATTTGCTAGCAACTTGAGATTATTTCCTTATATTTAAATATGCAAAACATTTTCAAGAGTGTTTGTCTTTTCTGGCATTGTTATCTCTTCCTAGAATGCCTTCTTGTTTGCTGAACCCCTTTTGTCTCAAGAACCACTCACCAGTTTTTGACTCCTTTTAATGACTTAATCTTCCCATTTTAAATTCATTTACCTGGCTGTGTTCCCTGGTTTGGTAAATAAAAACCAGGATGCAAATCCAAATGAGTCTAATTTTTAAAAAATCATCTCAATTATAAGTTGAGTTTTTAAAAAACTATTCTACCAATGGGCTGAGAAGGACCTCCAAGTTCTCTATAGATAAGAGTGTTCAACAGGGACTTAAGTCATTATTACAGTCTATAATATTGCTTGCCTATTGCATCTCCCCCCAAAATTCCCTCTGGTAATGAAGCATCCACAACATGTCCAACAAAGATAAAGCATAAGGACAGAAGAGTATGCATTCCTCCAGCAAACTCCAAGCTCCTGTGCCTGGTTATTTGCTCAGGTTATGGGGGTATAGAGATAAAAACAGGTTTAGTGCATGCCCTAAAAAAATAGCATTCTGATTCAGGAGAGAGAATGCCATAGAACATTAATACTTTGTGGTCTCTACCAGGATGCACAGAGGATGGGTGTGCAGAAGAGGGTAACTCAGTCCCAGTGGGAATGGGCCCTGGCTGGGGGTCAAGGTCAGAAGCCACCCAGAGGAAGTGGTCTTTAGGGGAAATCTTTCAGAGACACGTTCCAGAAAAAGCAAGTTTTTTTTTTTTTCTCTCCAGGGCTCTTGCTGTAAACAGTTTATGACCTGAAACATAAGATTTTATTACAGTTATCTTTAAAAGCACACTTGTTTAAACGTGGTTTGGGGAAGAAAATTGCCAAGCTCTGGTCCTGAACTCCGGCTATGCTGAGGCTGTGAATCATCCCCAATCACACACATTGCAGGGACACATTTCCATTTATTTGCTTGACATTTTACTTCCGAAGGGAGGAACGGGCTAGTTTTTTCTCATCTTCTTGAAAATATGAAATGCGTCAGCCAATTATCTCCCTCAGCCCTTCATCTGCACAAAAGACAAGACTAGCCCGCAAATTCCCCTAGAGGAATGCCAGTATGTGTTCCATATTTCATCTACTTTTTGCTTAATATCCTCATTGAAGGGGAAAGGACTGTTAGATTGTCATGGAAACACATTAAATTCAAGTCCAATTTATTCCTATACAAACTTTACTGCAAAGACACTGTTCACTATCTTTAAAATTAAGTTACTTTTTCTCCCCTTTTTATTTTCACCTTCACATTTCACTTTTCTTTTTTATTAATCATCAATACAATAAGTTTCTGATAATGCATAGACAGTACAAATTGTGACCATGGAGAGAAAAAGATCCTACATAAAAATTGTGCCAGTAACTTCATCATTCCTTTATTCCCGCATCGAAACAAGTAGTCTCTGAGGAGAATGTTCTTCCCATTTTCCAGAGGATAAATTGGAAAATCATAAAGGTGAAGTAACTTACTAAGAGCACATACCACAAAGACACAGAAATGTGGGGCTCAGGCCTAAAAGACTCTAAAGTCCACATTCTTCTTCACTTTCTAGGAACCTGAAAATACTCAATAGTGAAATAACTATAGAAACCCTAGCAATTTCTTCTTTCTTTTCTGACTTCAAAATACAAATTCATAAACATATGTTTTGTAATTTGTAAAACAATGGCCATTGCTTCCTTGAAAGCTCCTTACAATATGTTTGTTATTAGGGAAGTTCTATTAGGAGTCTTATTTTTTATAAGTGAAGAAACAAATTATTTTTCAAAAATGTTAAACCTGTAAGTGGCAGAGCCAACATTTGAGAAAGTATTAAGACTACAAACTCCATGTTCATTTACCTCCCCGTGAGTAAATACATGGCATAAAATTGTGATTTACAGAAGAATACATAATTTAAATTTTTAATATCTAAATCCAGTTTTAAAATGCTACTATGGGTAAAATTTGAGTAAGGTCCTAGAAGAAAGTGAGATTTTGGAGGCAAGGAGGTCTAGGTTCCAACAGTGAGTGACTCACTTGCCTTGAGACTCAATTTTCCATTTGTAAAGTGCACAGAGCTCGCAAGTTTATAATGTGCATTTGGAGTGTTTTTTGTGAGCTCTTACCTCATAGCCATCATCATCATCATTACCACTGCTAACTCACTGTTATATTTGGTACTATTTTCTGTTTTGACTGTTTTATTTATTTTTTTGTTTTTGTGTGTGGGTATGTAGGGTACAGTTTTGAGAAATGAACCCTGGGGCAGTCTACCTCTGAGCTACACCCCTAGCCCTATGTTTTTTTTTTTAATAGGGTCTCCCTAAGTTGATGAGGGTCTTGATAAGTTACTGAGGCTGACCTTGAATCTGCTATCCTCCTGTCTCAGCCTCTCAAGTACTTGGGTTCAGGCATGTGCCATCATACCTGGTGGCCATTCTTTTATTCTTGTCATTATCATCATTCTGTCTGACCAAGGATACATTTACAGAAAGTGCCCAAAGCAACATTTTGCAGCCTCATGAGTTTAGAATGTGGAATTATATGCTCATTTCCCCCAACTTGTTGCTAAAACCAAACCATAACATCAATGATGGAAGAACATTATTTTTATTTTTTATGTATCCACTTATGAAGTATTTATTAACCTCATGTTTGATGTTGAACATCCAATAGCCAGTGAAAGATATCCATTCCTTGTCCTTAAAATTTTACAGTCTAGTTGAATAGAATAAAACTAAACAAATATTCTTACAAATACACGTCAAATTGCAATTGTGATAAATGCTACCAACGAGTAGTATATGAGCGATGAGAGTTTATAGGAGGTTTCTATGGTCAGGAAGGAGCCAAAGATGTGAGGATGGGTATTCAAGGTAAAAGGAATGTAGAGCCTGTGATTGGCGCAAGTTTAACAAAGACGAGCTAGAAAGATGCCAATGTGACTACAGCAAAAAGAGCAAAGGGAAGAATGTAAGGAGAGGAGCCTTGAGAATTAGGTATGGGTACTTCCTACAGGAACCTTGGAAGAAAAAATAGAATCTTTTGCTTTATCCTAAGAGAAATGAGATGTTGTACCAGATTTGGGGGTTTTGTTTGTTTGTTTGATTTTTGGTTTGGGGGTTCTTTTTGTTTTTGGTACTGGGGAATGAACCCAGAGGCATTCCACCTCTGAACTACACCCCCAGGCCTATTTTATATTTTATTTTATAACAGGGTCTCACTAAGTAGCTGACGGCCTTGCTAAGTTGCTGATGTGGTGTGAACCTGCAATCCTCCTGTCTCAGCCTCCCAAGTACTAGGATTAGAGGCATGTGACACAACTCCCAGCTTTGCACCAGGTTTTTATACAAGGTGTAACATGGTTGCTTTGTACTTTGAAAAGATCACTCCAGTATCATTCCAGGGAAATGATAGGGTTGGTTGGGATGAAGTGGAGACAGAAGTGAAGACTGTTTATTCAAACCCATAGAGTTGAAATATTGAGAATGGCAAAATTGTTATGTAATATCAGAACTGTCAATTTAAAGAAAACATAGGCTCATTATAATTCAACACAAGCATACACCAACACCCCTTGGCTATACAAATGTTCCATGAAAACACAGGAGTCCTAAAACTCTAAGGAAAGGTTTAGACCTTTATCACATGATTATTCTAGGATTTATTTCTTATTTTCTGGGACCAGGCATCAATAGAAATTATATCAAGATAGCAAAATGCATAATGGCAGAAATATCATGGCTCAGTACCCAAGTTTCACTGGCAATACCATTCTATTCAAGTAGCTTCCCCAAGCAAATTGATGAATTGAGCTCATCTCTCAGTTAAAATATATCAATTCCATTAGGAAAATAATATGCTATAACATCTGGAAATTTAAACACTGAGCTAGATAAAATTAGAACCAGATAAACATGATTACAAATGTGTTACTTTCCAGCTACTACCTCATTGTCAGGCCCTTCTTGCACCAGCATTGGAAGAAATGCTTTCCCAGCATTGGAAGATAGATCAATGCTAGCTGTTCATAAAACAGTTATGCAAAATATGATGAGATTGGCCTATACTTCTGTTCATTTCTCATTGTTTTCCTGTTTATCTTTGATAAAAAGTCTTCATCCACATCTGACCTTGTAGTGAATGATCATTTATTTCCTTAACCAATAATTATTATGTACCCACTGTAGGATAGACATCATGAAAATTTCCAAATAAACATGGAAAAAAACAAATGTACTGGTAAAATGAACTTCACTGAACTCTCAGTTAAGTAGAGGCAGACTCAGACTAGTAAGTAAATCCAAAATATGGTGGTAACTATTTCAACAGAGATAAGTACAAGGTAAAGATACAGTGTAAATGAAATTGATGACAGAACTTCCTTGGGGGAGAAAAAATAGATAAAATTATTAAAAAATGGGGTTACTATTAACTGGATTGTTAAAAATGAATGTGCATTTGTCTAATACACAAGTGTAGGAATATCGTTTTAGAAACAAAAACAGTCTGTTCAAAGCACTGAGATATAAAAAATAATGGCCTATTGAAGAGAATATAAAATGCATAATAACTAGGGAAATATTTTACCATAGAAGGAACAAGATTTAAATTTAAGGTGAGGCAAGACAGTGAGTCTAGATGATATAAGAGAGAGAAGTAGAAGCAAATCTTGTCTATATACATACATATATGAAGTACATACTGTAAATAATATGCAGTTAGCCCTCTGTATCTTTAGATTCAACCAATTGGGTAATAAAATTATTTTAATTGTGTCTATACTAACCATACACAGACTTTTTCTTGTTATTTTCCTCTAAACAACATAAAACAACTATTTATAAGGAATTTATATTGTATTAGGTGTAATAAGAAAGTAATCCAGAGATGATTTAAAGTATACAGGAAGAAGTGCATAAGATAGATGCAAATACTACACGTTTTGTGCATGTGTATTTGTGGTGCTGGGGATTAAACCTAGGCACATTCTACAGCTGAGCTACAACTCCAATCCTATTTTAGTTTTTATTTGGAAGCAGGGACTTGCTAAGTTCCTGAAAGCCTCATTAATTTGTAGAGACTGCCTTTGAACCTGTGATACTCCTTCTTAACCTCCCAAGTCCTAGGATTACAGGTATGAACTACCACACCTGGCCATTTTATATTAGAGACTTGAGCGTCCACAGATTAAGGTATTTACATGGTGTCTCAGTCATTCTCACTGCTATAATCCCAAAAGACTGACTAAACAGCTTAGAGGAAGGAAGATTTCTTGGAGATCCTGGGGATCAGTCCATGTGAGGCTGCACTCTGCAGAGCTCAGGGCATGGTGGCGGGAAGCAAAGAGAGGGAGAACAAGGACTCTGCTCTCACATCACAGAGGCCAGAAGCAGAGAGAGAGAAAGTGCAAGGATCTGCTCTCACATCACGGAGACTGAAAACCAGAAAGCAAACAACCAAGGGTATTCAAAGACAAAAGCACAGTCCCTAAGGCCACAGCCCAGGGACTCACCTTCTCTAGCCACACCCTACCTTCCTAGGTTAATACCCAGTAATATCCATTTATATGCTGATGAGATTACAGCCCTCATGACTTAATCACATCAACTCTGAACATTAATGCAGGAGCTCTTCAGGGGATATTCTATATCTAAACATAACATTCCACCCCTGGCCACTGAAGAGCTCATGTCCCTTTTAGAATGCAAAATGCATTTTGTCCATATCTCAATAGTTCTAGCATCACTCCAAAGTCCCAAGTCTAAAGTCTCCTCTGAGATTCAAAAGTGAACTCTTGGCTGTGAGTGCCTGCAAAACAAATAAAAATAAAAAGCAAGTTATATGCATCCAATGTGTAATGGCACAGAGTAAACATTTGTATTCCAAAAAGGAGGAATAGGACCATAGAAAGAAGGAATGGAACCAAAACAGGACTGATATCCAGCAGGGCAAGCATTTAATCCTGCAGCTTCATTTCTGGCATCTGGGGCACATTGTGGAGAGATGTGATCTCCAAGGGGCCTTGGCAGCCCTGCCCCTGCATCCTGGTTGATTGCAATGGGCAGTGTACTCTCTCTTCCAGCCTGGCTCCATGGCTTGTATCTTGCAGCCTTTCCTTGCAGTTGCTCCATGTTTCTGGCATTTCTAAATCTCAGGGGTTTTTCTTGGAACCTTGGCTTCATGCTCACAGCTTCACAAATTGCCTTGCTTTGGCCTACTTGCAGGGATTCCAACCCTGCCACATGTTGCCTGGCTTTCCAGGCCTTCCTTTGAAATCTGGGTGGAAGACTCTATGACCTCCCCTTTTCCAGCAAAGCCAGCATTCGTTGACCACTGAAATCCATCTCCAGTAGGAAAGGTAATCATACCCTTTTCAATCACTGCTGCTGGGCCCTTTTCAGTCACAGCTGCCACTGGGCCTGCCTCAGTCCTGACCATCACCGCTGGGCCTGTCTCAGTCCTGGTTGGGCCTGTCTTAATCCTGACTGCTGCCAGGCCCTTTTCAGTCATAGCCACCACTGCTGGGACTTTGTTTCCATGGTTCCGTACTTCCTTCAGCTTAAACTGCCCTGACTACATTCCTTTATTTGTTCCTATGCAAAGCATTTGACCTCCCTTCAGCAATCATATTTTCTTTCAGAGCACTATCTCTCTGGGACCCAGTTTTACACAGGCCTCTCTGGCCAAACTGCAAAACTATAAATTCTCTCTGCTTTGCCTTTTGCTTCTGAAATTAACTGTACAATTGGCTGAATGCAGATATCAATATCCATAATGTAGTTTGAATACTTTGCTGTTTTGAGATTTCCTCCATCAGTTTAATCAGTCCATCATCTTTAAATCCTGCCCCACACAAAGACACAAGCAAAATACTGATAAGTTCTTTGCTAAAATGTACATGTGTAGCCTCTACTCCATTTTCCTATGGAGTCCTCCTTCCCCCCTTGAATCTCCTAAGCACAGTCTCTACTGTTGGCCTTTCTATGAGCTTTCTGGCTCTACCAACCTCTTCTCACAAACCATTTCGAAAGACTCACAAAACACATGGTCAGACTTAGATAGACCAGTGGCCCCACTCCTGGTACCATTTTCTGTCTCGGTCAACATTCTCTTTTCTGTCAGTCAACATTCTCGCTGCTATAATCGAAAAACACTGATCAAACAACTTAGAGAAAAGAAGATTTGATTTCTCAGTTTTCTTGGAGATTCCAGGGTTCAGTCCATGTGAGGCTGCATTCTGGGGCGCTCAGGGCATGGTGGCAGGAAGCAATGAGAGGGAGAACAAGGACACTGTTCTCACATCACAGAAGCCAGAAGCTGAGAGAGGGAAAGAGCAAAGCTCTTCTCTCACAGCATGGAGGCTGAAAATCAGAGAGCAAGTAAGCAAGGGGATTGAAAGACAAAAGCAGATTACTTAAGGCCACAACCCAGGGACTCACCTTCTCCAGCCACACCCCACCTGCCTAGGTTACTGCCCAATGATATCCATTTACATGCTGATGAGATTACATCCCTCATGAATTAATCACATCAACTGTGAACATTAACAAATGAGCTCTTCAGGGGACAGTCTGTATCTTACCATAGCACATGGGGATTGAGATGTCTTGGAATTAATCCCCCAAAGGCCCCAAAGAACAAAAATATTTCCATACTTTATGATTATATCTTGAAACAGTTGACATGCCTAGGTATTTCTCAGAAAAAAAATCAGAAGTATTACTAATTAAGCTGAGAATAAAGAAACGAAGATTTCTGAACTTACTTTTACCCACTAGTTGCTGTATTATTGTTTTAGGAAACTAAATGAGGTACTAGACAAGAAATCAATTTTGGAAAGTATAGCTTTAAATATACATATAAAAATCTTTCTTTAACTATATGCTTCTTTAAATGGAAGTTATGCTGAGGAATACAGTTGTAAATGGTTTAAAAGTCTATTTGGGGCCCCTCCTCTCCTTTTAAGAGGACTAAGAGAATCCTAAGTGTAAAAAGTGCTGACGTTTGGAAGTCGGAGGAGAACTCTCTTCTCCAGACAGCATTGAGAATATGAATGTCCTCATGGGTGAAATGGAAGTTCCTTGATGTTAAAGCTCGCAGAAAAAAAAAAAAAAGACCAAACAGGGAAATTAAAAGCACAGGCTTTGGAATCATGCAGACTTAGCTTTACAGAGCCATCCCAAAGATGGGTTTTGGACCTTTTAATCTGAGCTTACAATCCACTTCCTTAGCCTGGATATACTAACTTAGAGGAGTTAAAAATGGGGCAAACAACTGTCCTTTTTAAACATTTGCGGTTCTCCAGAACAGAGGCGGTGGTGAGGGGGGCTCTGGCGTGCACTGCTGACTGTGTTTCTCTCCTGACCTACAGGGCTTTCCGAAGCCACTTCCTCAGAGAGTGTGGCTAAGCTCAGCTGTCATGGATGACTTCCTCTTCTCTGACGGCCCCTGAAGCTCATCTCTTTTGTTGCTGGCAATTTCAGTGATATGTATAGAGGCATGATAGGACAGGTTTGCATCTTTTTAAATCACAGTTCTCTGTTGTACAAAGTTTTAATCAATATTGTCAAAACAATAATACATAGGGTGATGTAGGAACCCTGGAGTCTATCATCAATTGAAATAAATCCTACACTCTGGGGTAATTATGTGCAAAAATTGAAATCATAGGAGGCTGTCACAAAAGTGATTATGTCAACCCCTAGTTATTTAACATACCATATATGTTAGGAAATTAACCTGTAGGATGGCTAAGAAACAGGCAACCTGGCAATAGTAGTATTAACTATTTTTTTAATAAAGAGATCAAGAAGAAAATCCAAGTTCATCACTGGGTCCAAAGTTACACAGCAAGAGGCGGAACCCAGAAAAGAATAACAACTCATTATAACTTCAGTAATGACCATACCAATTTTAACACTAATGCAATAATTAGGAAAATATATTTACTGAGCACTGTCTTTTAGATACTCTACTAGCCCTCTACATGAATTATCACATTTGTAAAAGTCACATTCAGCTACATATTTTATCATTGTCAAGTTTTATTTATTTATTTATTTTTGTTTGGGATTGAACCCAGAGGCTTTCTACCTCCGCGCTACACCCCCGGCCATATTTTTTTTTATACTTTATTTTGAAACCGGGTCTCATGAAGTTGCGGAGGGCCTCACTAAG